>JBBPCX010068729.1:0-11963 GCA_037974365.1 Hydrocynus forskahlii
CCCAAAAATGTCTGAAGTGAAACAAACACTGTATGTATGACATCCACTAAGTCTCTCACAATATCCCTAACTTCTTGTGAGTAGTGTATATACATACATGTATATGTAAACTAAATGTAGACTTAGGCAAGACACACACACACACACACACACACACACACACACGTAAACAATGGAGTGATAGGCATTGACAATAACAGTAGAAATGCACCAGAAATGCACATTTTGCCCCGTAGTGACAGACGAAGCAACAGGAGCAGTTACTGGTGTTAGTCAACAGAACCCTTTCCATCCTTTTCAAATGACATGGGGGATAAATAACTACTAAGATAATTACTTATTCTGTTATTTCTATTGTTGATGAGCTCATTGTGAGCACCTGCAAATGTTAAACAGACTTCCGTATTTGCAGCCTTAAAAAATAAATAAATAAAAATGATCAAGTTCTGAACCTATTTCTTAAATCCTTTCTTTAAAAGTAACAAAATGAATCCCCCCAGTAATTTCTATCTTTGATACAAGGGCTTTAATGCCCAATGGCTCTGGACAAAGGAATGTGACACAACATAACGGAGCGATCCAAAGCTGTACCGCAGATCCTCTGCCGTGTCTGTGTCTCGCCACAGGGGAACATCATGAGATACGAAAATGCAGTTTTTCACTTTATTATCAGCAGCGTGGCTTAAACCGATGGCTGCTGCTTCTCCTCGTCGATTCTCCTCCGACTCTTCCTATGCCTCCTGTAACCCTGGAGGAGGGCGGTGCTCCAGGTCTCCTCTCTCTGACCACGCAGCTCCCTCGGGTCTGTAAACACAACAGTGCATGATACACCTACTGCTTTACACCTGTGATAATGCACACATGTAGTCGTCTCTACAGATTCTACACATTTGTTGCCTGCTGCCTCAGTGAAGGTTTTATCATGTGGGAAAGTCAGCATCTATGACAATCTGACAGAGAAAAATACAAAAATAGATATAACAAAACTGGCCAAATGTTTGAACCCTCCTTATTAAATATGTGTTTTATAATATAATAAAATGTTGCAATGTAAATAAAGCACTGAAACTCATTTCTATTCCTAATATAGCTGAGTTGAGGTGTACCCTGGAATTTAGGCATATCTTTAAGCCTACTGGAAAAAACAACCCAGGTGGCTCCACATAAAGCTGCCTGAATACCAAAGACTGTATGAAATTACAGAGGATGGAAATGAGAATGTTAGATGACCAGATCATGTAACATTTTCTTGCCCCTTTGTTGAAATGGTCCTGAAGACTTTGGGGCTAACCTGGTCTTCTCTTGTCCTTGTACAGCAGCTGCTGGTGGACTTTCCTCTGCTCCTCTTGCTCTTCAATCCTGGCCTCTTTATGGATCTGCCCAATGGTTTTGGGACCCTGTTCAGCCCTGCGTGCCACCCAGTTATGCTACAAGCACAGAGATCCAGAAAAAGATCATTCAAATGGCCTTGTACTGATTTAGGATCAAGCTGGTCATTTTGACTGTATAGCAGTCTCCACAACCTCACCCTCATCTAGTGGGGAAAGGACTGATCATTTATGTTGCTTTTAACATCACTTCGCATGTTTCTAATGATTGTGGCCAGTATTTTCCAGATTTCATTTGTTGAACACTATTTTAAAGAGTCTACATCAACTGCTCAAGGCACTAAATTGCTACTGTTTTCTAGATAATGCTAAAACCTCAGGCTTGAGGCCCTGAAAGGGGGAGTTTTCATGGCAAACCCAATCATGTGTTGTATAACACATTTGTATTTGAAAATATTAATTGAACATATTTATAAAAATGTGATTTAAAATGAATAAATTCCTAATAAACTTATGTAACCAGATACTTCAGGCTCAAAGCACAAATGTCGCAGGCATCAAACTGTGGACACACTGATAATGGGGGAAAAGCTAAAGACCTTGCAATGCCTATTTCAGTCCTGAACTTAGTACTTAATTCTTTTCCTATCTAGACAATGGGTGGATGTATAGTGGGTATAGAAAAGAATCACTCTTGCAAAATAGTCACACTTTGTTGCAGTCTGAAATGGGAAGAAACACACACTATTTATTTCCAGCTGTATTTACACAATGCAACAACTGAAAGGCTTCCACCTGTGAGAAGGAAGAATCATTTTAATTAGTTCAGCATAAAATAGCTATTTCTGGAACATTCTGGTGCTTAGTAGCGCAACTGAAAGCAAACAATCAACTATGGGTGTCCAGGCACTGTCAAAATCTGCCAGTTTAACAGAGCTTGAACACTTCTGTTAAGAAGAGTGGGCAAAAGTATCTCATCAGACTAATGGCAGTGATTAAAGTAAAAGGTGGTTCCACAAAGTTCTGACATGGGCGGGTGATCCTTTGTACATCTCAGTGATTTTTTTTTCTCCTTCAGATCTTTCTTTTGGATGTTATACAGCTGGAAAATTTGTTGTGTGTGTTTTCATTCAGGCTACAAAGCAACAAAATGTGAATATTGTGAAGGGGTGTTCTGTACCCACTGTATAATTGGAACCTCAAGGAGAACTTTAGTCATATACAATAATCAAACACCATATGTACACACATACCAGTCTCAATTCGATCACATCCTGAAGCATAAAGCGGATCCGGGACGATGTCTTGCGCGCTTTGACAATTTCCTTCATGTAGCTGAAGTAGTGGTCCATGGGAGGCTATTTGAAGACACAACACATGCCAATCAAACCATGCTGGTACTGTTTATTTAAGCCATTTCACACACACACAAGTCATATGGGGAAAATCATCATGAATTAATAAAATCAAATCACATTCCTAAAAAACACAAGTCACACAACGTTACTTAAAACTTAGATCCCTAAGTGCCTTTTCTGGTTATGTTTATGCCACCTTTGCTGCAGTGAGATTGACTCATGAAGCTCTCAGATATCTCTAAAATGAGTTGAAGCGGATCCAAAACTAATCAACCAACTTCAGAACCTAATCTCACTAATCTCACGCACGCATAAAGATTGACCTTTGCCTTCTCTAAGTCCAGATCCTTTCCAATGGTGGTGAGAAGCCTACAGAGACACTCCAGTTTTTCCTCGTCATGGTTCATCAGCAGCTTGACCACACACTCGTGCATAATGCACTCATTCAGCATTCGAAGTTTGAACAGCTCGCCAATGAACTTAATGTTTCCAGTGGAGCGGCGGCGGGCTTTATCCTTCGCCTCCTCCAGCTCTGCTTGCAGCCGCTTTTTTTCACTGACCTGAGGAAAAAAATTGTAAGAGACTGCACTTGAAATCTCTAAGCGGTTGACTAGATCATCTAATGACCGAGTCAGACGCTATCAAAGACACATTAACTTCCCCTTTACCATGAATTCAGTCGATATGCCAAGAGACGCTTGTTTTTTCACTTTTGCACTAGAACTACAAGGCCAAAATGACTACAAGAAGTAAAAGTTTATAATCCAATAATTGGCAATCCAACAAATGCAAGTCGAAATCACTGCACACTTTCCTCAAACCCTGTTTATTAAAAAAAAAAAGCTTATGTGGTTTTTGACACTGTATGACATACTGTTGTCTATGTCACATTTTAAAAAATAGTAAAACCAGCCATATAGAAGTATGAATTGGTAGCTTGTACTTCTGTCCAGGAAACAAACTACGGAAATCAAACATATTTTGACCGTTTGACGCTAAAAGCACAATGTTAAATAATACTCCAAATAACGCTTACAGATGTTGCAGAGTCAAGCGCCTTCTGCTTCTTCTCAAATACAGCATTGTGCAGTTCATCCTTCTCAAATTCCTTCTGACAGTGGTTCAGCAGAAGCTTCCTGAAGTTCACTGTGGTGCCAGGTTTGTCTGCCATGGGAACTTTCAGCTGCAAACATGGCAAAAGATAAAAGAAGTTAAGACCACCTGCTCCTGGTGGCAGATTGTCAAAAGTCTGGGGACGCCTATCAAAATGTTTTTAATACAAATGACACTGTTTTCTTTGTTGACCTTCAATGTACAATCACATCATACTTAATAATCACGTTATACTAAAATAAAAAGCTTTTCTTGATTTTATGTTCTTTTGCGAAAGCTACCAAGTTGAAGGGGCTGCATAAAAGGCTCAACCCCATTTTAGTTCCTGGTTGTGATACAGCCCTCACAAACCAAGCTGTCCTCAACTTCTGACAGGAAGTATATTCTTTTAAACATTATTGAAAGATAAAAAGGGATACAGTAGCCAGGCAGTGGCACATGTTGGCATAGGCCACAGAAAAGCTGGGCTCGTCAATGGCCTTCTGGAACACCAGGTCTGTGACCCCTTTAAGTCGCTCCTCTGTGTCAATGGTGAGGTCCGTCAGCTGCTTCATCAGCGGAGTAAACATCTGCGGAGTGAGTTTGTTCAGGATGCTCCGAACCTTCCGCAAAAGGTCCTGAAAAGTGAGACACAAAAACAGACAAATAACATCAGCAAATACAACATTTACAAGCAAAACAATCTCCAGAACTCTACACCTGGTATACAAGCAAAACATGGCACACACACACAAAATAACGATAAATGTCTCCCTTTTTCCAATTTGGCCTTTGTGTATATAAAAAAGCCAGAAGCAAACAAAGAGCTTTCTTGCCAACAAGAGCCAGTAAATCCTCTGATGTGCAGAATGTGACACTTTAGCTTTTGAGTGAAAAATATGGAGAAAAATGAGAGCAAGCCAGTATTTCATGTCTTTACCTTAGGCAGTCTTAGAACCACCAATAATAAAACCATGAAGTCATTTGAAATTAATTACTAATAGAAGCTCATTGCAAAAACAAATTAATCCACTCCACATTTCTGATTGTAAGTAAAAGGGAAGATAACAGTTTTAATGTGGTGGAAAGTTGTTTCATGGAAAGAAAACCCAACTTTTGCATGTTTAACAGGGTTTTGTCATCACTTGACAGAAACAGAAAAAGCTTGAAGGCCAGTACAGCAGGCAATTATGTGACTGTATAGTTAATAAATCAAAACAAAAATCATTTTCAGTTTTTAAGGATAAATCCCAGAGGTTAAGTAAGCAAATTACTGTGATCTGTATATCAGTTTTTCTTGTCTTCCTTTGCTGGAACTATATGGATACACTTCTAGTTCTACTAGCTTGTTTTAAAGCCTTAATACTTCCATAGAATATAAAACTGAAGTTGGTTAAACTAGATCCTCACTACAGCTACACCATATGCTGTGTTAGTGATGAATACACAGACCTTCTATGCATATTTAGTGTAATTATTGAGCAAAATTATAATTGGCTGAAGGCTATAGCTGACAGAATCAGAAGTACTCTTTGTGTACATTTTTCAAGGTTAATCTTTGAAACCATTCTGAAATATGTGAGTGTATACCTGAGTTTTCACCATCTCCGGATCTTCTGTGACTGCCTCTCTCTTCAAGCCAGGTTTCCACGCATTTTCAGCCTTTTTCAGCTGCACATCATTGTTCACCAAGACATTCCCGATGATCTTCCTTGGCTTTGGCCTCGGAGCACGGAGGGTAAGGAGCTAAGAATACACAGTTATGTTACTTTATCATGACAGTTTATAATTGCATTTATATTTCAACTGCCACATCAAAATCAATTTTGTTTTTATGCGCTGTCCGAAAATGTCAGCTGTGTTTTTCATTATGTGAAAACTTTATGATGATTGGACCAATGGGAATGATCCAAAATTTCTTGGAAATGGCAAAGTATGGCCAATATGAAGATATTAATCCTGATAAGTAACATTGCAATTTGGTTGTCTTGGCAAAGTGAGGATTTCATTAGGGGCATTAGTGTTATCATTTTTTAACTATAATTTTTCTTTCATGCTTACTTTTCAATAAACATTACTTAGAAATTTTCAAAAGAGGAGAAAGAGTCCAGACGATTCACAAGCAGCTTGTGTGTGTGATGCTGTGTGTGTGTGTGTGTGTGTGTGTGTGTGTGTGTCACTCACGGCTCCTCGTGCTCCTGGTAACTGCCTGGTAAGATCAGTAAAAGCTGGGCTGAAGTCTGGCCCTCGGCAGATGAGCTGGGCGTCCACCATCCTTGGCAACCGCACCTTCGTTTGGTTCATCTAGAAAAAACATTAGATAAAATCACAGTGCAGTACTACGAGTTCACCAGCAGGTGAACAGTACCACGAGTTCACCAGCAGACTGTGCTCCAGCTGAGAACCTTCAAATACTCTGAACAGAATATCTTCACTGAGATAAAAGTAGGGCTGTCTATATTAGGTTAATACTCATGCAACACACAAAAGATACATGCAATTTAAAAAAAACACAAATACTCTGTGATTCCGGGTACCCTATGTACCATTCACAAAGACCCACTTTATGTGTTGGCACACACACCCACACACACCCACCCACACCCACTTCAGTTGTCTAATTGGTATGGCCTGTATCACTCAGTTCATTATGTCGGTGACCCTCTCACAAAACAAGACAACAAGAAGACAGAAAAAATTGTCAGTCATATCCGACCAATCCTGTTCACTACATTTAAACGGGAAAGCTCATCTTAATGTTGATCATTTTGAGGTCTGACAGAAATCATTTTAAACACCCTTCTGCAATTTGCATAATCTGGAGTCTCCTCAGTAATAGTAGCCTTTTTTAATCCACTTCATGATAATGGAATAACAAAACCTACTAACAGACACAGCTGTGATGGCGTGATACTTTATCTCAGACCCACTGGGCAATCAAACCCGTCAAATTACAAAACAAAAACTAATCTCGCTTTAACAGGGCTTCAAATGTTTCCAAGTGAAATTTTGAGCATTAAATAATCTGTGGTTTGATAAGAGGGACCCACCATATCCAGAACGACATCGCTGATCGGCGGTAAACCCTCTGGCTTCTGCACACAAGCTGGCATGAACTGGACGCGCAGCAGGAATTCCCGGTCATACTGCTGTCTACCACTGGATTGTTCAAGCACTGAGACAAAAACAAAAATTTACAAAAAAGGTGTGAGGAAGAGCGACACTGCACTTCCACAGTTTCAACAGTGTCTTAACGGTCAATCACAGTATATAAGAAAAGCATTTATCACATTTTCACTCAAAGTCTTTTGAATGTGTGGGCTTTAATCTTACAATCCATACCGCATTTGTGCTGGGAGTGGAAGAGGGGCTACTTTATTTTTTATTTAATTTGAAGTTGAAGTTTGAGAAAGTCAGTGTCTTGCTTTGTGGAAAGAAAAAACATTGACATGAAATGTGTGTAATGCAATTCATTATATAACGAAGATCCTCAAATGCAAAAAGGTGACCAGACAAATGTAAAAAATATTACTAATAAAAAAATATTAATTACCAAGAAAGCAAGCAATGATTTACTCTTTAAAGCCTTCCTCCTCAAAGTTAACAATATAACATTTTCTTATTGGGATACTACAGCACAGTTAAAAATGTTTATTTTAAAGTATACAAATACCTTCTTGTATGAGTGAAGGTGTTCCAGTTGAACTTTTTCTCTCCTCAGTGACCCCAGTGTCCACACACTCTGTCTCTGACACCCGTCCGGCTCCGTTCCTCAGTGGCTCCGGCTCCGTCTCTCCGTTCTCCTCGGGAACAGGAGGGTTCTCTTCCAGCTCCTCTTCCAGAGCGGAGCCGTTTGTGGCCTCGGGCAGAGACACCTCACCTCCAGCAGACTCATCCATGCTGGGCCCTGTCTGGAAGGTAAAGAGGTGAAAAGAAAGAGACTCACGAATCAGTTGAGAGGAACCAGATATGAGTTTTGGTGAAACTTCACATTTATGGCACCTTCACACTGACCCCAAACACAGTAAGCCAGGACATGTTTTGTGTCTGAGTTTGCTTCTTTAGTTTCACACTGGACTAAGAAATAACAGAAGTTTTTATCCTATAAGCCCAGAGTCCTGCCTGTCATCAGACTCGGGCTTGTTTCACTGATCTTGTCAGGAAAATATCAAAGTGACAAAACAGCCACAGACTGCTGTTTCTGTGTGACTCGTAAAGCAGGTTAAAACTCAACTGTTTTCACTCTAACAAATCCAAATGTAAAACACATAACACTGCTTGTGTTTGTTATTATTTCATTTAATGCATTTACTGTTAATGTTTTTTCATTGAGAGAAAATCCCTCCTTGAGCTTTTTTTGGTTGCATTTTGCAGAATGTACTGTCATTGTGCAAACAGATAAAAATATATCATTCTATTTTTTGGAGCTACTACTCGCTGTATCCTTATTTTAGGAATGTTACTGGCCTACTCTTCTTGTCCTGTTGTGTGAAAGATGCCTTAGACCACTGTCTGGACCAAAAACTGGTCTTACCAAAAGAGGTGGTCTTGCCTGTGTTTTTGGATGATTAGCTGTTTTACTCCCCTGTCTATTAGAGGGGCGGATGTGGAGATTGTTCAGGACTGGTGTACACACTGACAATAAGCTAATACACCTTTAAGAGTGTTGGTGTTTTTATCTTACCTGAGGTGGGGTGGGGGTGGAGGAGGTGTGAACCACAGGGGATGTGGGACTCCTGCTCCCAGACATAATCTCCTCTGTTATGTCTTTTCCTCCCAGGTTAGGGTCCCGGATCCGGATCTTTGGGGACAAAGAGACAAACCAACAAGGCAGAAACGCTGAATTTAGTCTTTCAAGGTAAATCTCCTGAGAGCCGAACCACCTACATTTACAGCAGAAGGGCCACATGCTTAAGGGCTATTTAGAAGGGATTACTTTTATATGAGGAGGTGAAGTAATGTCATTTTGACCTTTTTAATGTTTACAATGGATTCATTTAAGATCTTATAATATCTGGGTATAAAGTACAGAGATGGGAGTGGCTACCTCGATTTATGAACTAAGGTTAAATATGCAAAACATTCAGCTCTTCACAAGTAGAAACACACATTCAAACATTTTATTTAGGGCTGTCATTATTCATTTATTCATTTATTGTCCCATTATTAAAATTTTAACAACTGACCTAGCAATTCTATTGCCAATTAATCGATTAACCATACACACACACCAACAATTGTCTTAATATACATTTTCTTAACATAAATTTGTAACTATAAACCTACATGCAAACTCCATGGATTGGACTTGTTTGTCCAGCACGTCTCACACGTGCTCAATCTGACTGAGATTTTTTTGTAGGCAGAGTGAACTCCCTGAAATCATGGTCATGTTCCTTAAACCACTTTTTGCAGTGTGGCAGGGTGTATTATCCTGCTTAAAGAGATCACTGCCATTCAGAGAACACCACTGCCTTGAAGGGGTTTCCTTGGTCTGCAGTGTTTAGGTAGGTGGTTCAATGTCAAAGCAACATTCCCATAAATTCAAAGAGACCTTTGAGACCTTTCTGTCAGAGCCAGCATGAACATTTTTCAGCAGTAGCTGCAGTAGCTCTTAGGGTCAGACCCAACAGACTAGCCTTTGCTCCCCATGTACTTCAATGAACCTGGGCACCCATCATCCTAAACCTGGTTCACCTCAGTTTCAGTGTTAATTCTTTTCATACCAAATATCCAGCTGTCAGAATGTAGGTTATACCGTGGACAACAGAGTTTAACTGGATATTTGTTGGGTGTGTAATACAAAAGGACAAACCCAATAAATGGCATTAAACAACATATATGGTCTTTATTATTTTGGCAATTGAGTTCTAAAGAATAACGCAGACATTTAGGCAATGCCTCTTCCAGTGAAATGTGGCTGGATATCATGCTTTCTGTAAGGTGGAAATAACAGCACTTAACCTTTACTAAAGTTTAGTTGTAGAAGGTAATTGCCAGCATCCAGTAGTGCCAGCTTGGAGCAAGAAATGAGCCTGACTGGCTCTGACCACAGTATTACATTATTAAATCCAAGCAGGATTCATTTACTATTGGCCAGTTTGAAGTATTTATTTGATTATTACTGCTCCTATATGAAAATATTTATTTCTGATTTTCACACAACTTGAAGGTTTTAGTCCCAAAGGCCGCTTAAAGCACTGGTTCCACCAAAAACATACACCAAATGCAGCCGATCAGCCAAGACATGCTTGGGGTCTGAAGTTTGCTTCCTTTACACGTGAGTCAAATTGTGTTATGTTGTTCAATAATCTCAAGCAAACTCCACATAAGTGAAATTATATCTTTGCCATATAGCCTTATTTGGTGCACTCACTAGCGTCTTCTCACGCTTGGCTTGAGGAGGCTGCTGTGGCACTGTAGGCTCTATGATGGGGGCAGAGGACTGGTACACCATCTGTCCTGGAAAATATGCTGGACCAGCGGCTGCTGCAGCTGAAAGAGACACAGAAAAATTATTTTATAGATGTGATTCTTCATGTTCTCAGTTGAATTCTGACTAATGGTCTAAACGTTTGATTTAAATCTCTCGGCAAAACTGCACTTACAAATGACAAAGCTTCCTGAATCTGAATTCAAGAAAAATGCATCTGAGTCCAGTGCACAAATGCATGTGAGAGAGAGAGAGAGAGAGAGAGTGAGAGAAGGAGAGAGAGAGAGAGAGAGAGAGAGAGATATGCACACCTCACAGATACCTGTTCAATCATCAACACAGCTCTCTGGAGCCTGAAACCATCTAACCATACTAGCTTTGTCAGAACTGTATTAAAAATGCTCATCTGGTCACAAGATGATGGTCTGAACTGTATGATAGATATTTGGAGGTTTGTCCCTCTTGTGGCCCCTCGAACCTTCAAACTACATTTGCATTAGTCTGTAAGCTGCTCACATTTGCTGCAAAGTTCCAGAGACACTGCACGTCTAACGTAAGAAACAGTGAGTCTCAACGTTGGTGCATGAGTCACTGATCAAAACAGCTACTGAGAAAAACGCAGGTAGACAGATCAGGCAGATCAAGCAGCTATCAGACACGATAAAAATAAGTATGAGTAACTAAAACCAGCTGGCTGGGAGACACATTCAGCCTGAGGAACGCAGAGGAGCTTGTAATGCAGACTGAAGTGTGTGTACTTCAGTGTGTGTACTGACCGTAGGGTGTTGGGTATTCTGGTCCAGGCCCAGAGTAGAATGTTCCGGAGGTGGGGGGCGGCACAAAGTACTGCTGTGGAGGCCCGACGTACTGTGCACCATGACCATACTGAGGATAGAGAGGATAAATTAGAGGATCAGAGAGCACCCTCTCTGCTACATAAGTGATGCCTCACTTGCCCAAAACCATGTATTTTTATATCTCTTTGTAACAGAGGGAAAAACGTTTCTAACTAAACGTGCCATAAAGAGAGACACATGGATGAGGACACGAGTAACACAGATGAGCAGCAAGGCTGCTTCTCAAATGGCTCCCTACTGCCCTACATAGCGCACTATGTAGGAATTACAGTATAGTCTCCTGCACCCAAATAGTGTGCGATAAGTCTAACAAGGAGCCACTGGTGTTGCAGGATTCCATTACTCTGCTCTTTATGGGCAATTTTATAACATAGTGCACCATAGATGTGCATCCAAACAAATGTATTATTAACAACTGAGTTGTTTAAGAGGGGAGAAAGACAGTTTCAGATTGGTGTCAGTACAGACTGAGGTTCCAGGCATGAAAAAGTGGTCTCTAGTGTGAAGAAAACATTCATTTGCACTTAAATAGATTTTGAAATACTAGATGTCTAAATTGGGCAGTGAAAGTACAACCGCAAAAAAAAATGCTACATGACAGTAGTGTACAAGACAGCTGGACTACTATTCCTAAAGAACAGTATGCTGGATGCTGAGTAAGTAGAGGCTACTCTCTCTTCCATACCTGCCAGAGCTCATCTGCTATTGGCTGCTGAGTGTGTACCTGTGGGATGTAGAGTTGGGCTGTCTGTGGAGAGGCGAAGGGCATGGGGGTCATGGTCAGCATGATGGTCTGATTTGGTGGGAGAGAGAGAGAAAGCGAGCACACACACACACACACACACACACACACACACACACACACACACACACACACACACACACACACACACAC
>JBBPCX010068730.1:0-11962 GCA_037974365.1 Hydrocynus forskahlii
TATATAATACTCCAAAGTGAAGCCACCACTTTGGAAAGCTTGTCTATGGCCAAAATATAGACACATCTAAAAAAATGGAAACATAACAAAGATTCTGAGGAGTTCAGGGCTTACATGCACAATTTTTTGAGGTACTTCATGTGTAAGACTCCATTTAACTAAAGAACCTAATCTAAAAGGTTTGATGTTCCTCAGCATAAAGCATTTTATGTGTTTAATGAAAAACCCACAGCTTCTTTGCTTTCCAGCTCTTTTAGAAAAAATAGCCAGAGCTCACAAACGTCTGCCAAATAGGTGACATTTTGCGACCGAGGGAAGTTTGCAGAGTGGAGGAAACGGAGCTAACGAAATTATACTCTGTGGATTGTCCAGTTGTAAATATTCATAATAGCAACTGTGGATATTAATATTCAGGACCAGATTAGCATATCAGAGCAGCAGCAAACAGGCAGAAACACTGAGGACGCTCACAGTTCCTCTCAAGACAAAAGTTTCTAAGACTTGGCGAGTGAGTGGTTGCTTTAAAGACCAAACAAGCAAAAGTGCCAAAATCAAAATCTCTGACATGAACATCAAAACCTCTAACACAATCTACATGATCATTATAAAGGCCTGATCTGTGGATTTCTGTGCTTTCAGGAGAAAAAGGGAAAAAAAAATATGTTCTGACCTATTCTGCACATGTTCGTGATTATGCAGCTTAATCAGAAGTTTTTTATTTACGTTCAGTGGATCATTAAACTGTTTTGTCCATTAGAGGCGCACACAACAACCCAACATCATTTCTATAGACACTGCAGATGCATTACCAGTTTCTGTGGTGTAGAGTTAAGGGTAGGTTTCGGGTTAGGATGAAGGTTAAGGTTAAGTGTAAGAGCAGAATTAGGATTAGAGTTAGGATTAAGTTTAAGGTGAAGGTTAAGGTTTGGGTTAGGTGTAGGAGTAGAGTTTAGTGGGTTTGGGTTTGTGTTCAGTTTAAGGTTAGGTGTAGGGTATTTGGAGAGTTTAATGGGAATAACACTACATATACACACTAAACTATTCTGCCAGAAACAAGAAAATGCACTCCCCAACTACTGTAATGCATTTATTATGTACTGTACTGTACTTTTTTCCAATCCTAATGCTGCTATTTGTTATTTTTGCACATTGTTTGCTGTCTGCCTCAGTCATTTTTTGCATGCTTTGCACATAATAAGCAATTTCCTCTGGGATCAATAAAGTTTTCTGATTGTGATTGTGATTCTGATAATAGTGTATTCAGTTTCACTAGTGCTGCTACTGCTCCTGTTGACTGCACTGTATGATGTCTTGTCCTGTAAACTACTGTAATGCCGCTCTTGTGTTTAGTGCAATCTCTTTTTAGTCCTTATGCAGTCTTGTGGTGTTTCTGTCTCATTTCACTGTGTGTATGTGCAGCGACGCTTCAGTTGCAACACAAAACAAACTGCTTGGAAAACACAGATCCTCTTCTTTGTAAACGCCCCTTTTAGTTTCTCATTTGTCATTTTTCTTTATGAAATGCATTTTGAGTGGGAATTACACAGATATCTCTTGCTCTCTGCAGAGCTTTCATGGGTTTGATTGTTGCTGGAGGGACATTTTTAGACTTTCACATAAATTTGGCTTTTTTTGTCTTGGCATGAGCACGGTCCGGCAGCACTCAGTGCTTTATTGTCTCTTTGATGTGAAATGCTTTATGGCGCATTCTTTTTCTGCTGCTCTGGCTGTCTTTGGCCAGTATGGACCCTGACAAATGGTGGAGGAGTGTGGGGGATGAGATAGAGAATTGAATGAAGTGTCAGTGCTATGTT
This sequence comes from Hydrocynus forskahlii, assembly GCA_037974365.1. NCBI lineage: Eukaryota > Metazoa > Chordata > Actinopteri > Characiformes > Alestidae > Hydrocynus > Hydrocynus forskahlii. The sequence continues at coordinate 1,815 of JBBPCX010068730.1, forward strand.
TTGTCTTTCTGTACATGCATGAATCTCAGATATTCATTTTTCATAAGTCATGATGAGATCATACACTACTCTTATGTTTAAAGGATAATTTTTGGATCTCGTTGTTTTCTGGGAACCGTCAACAGAGCCTCCACAGCTTCTCCTTCTTTCTTTACTTCAGTGGCAGCACTTTTTCAAGGGCAGTTTCACATCATTGGCTTTATTTCTGAGGCCGTTGCAGCAGATATTCTCTTTCATGTGGCGGACAACCCTGCTTTTGTCGTCGTTGTTATTTTTCGGGTAGAAATTGTGGCATATCTTTTGGAGGATTAGCGGATTACAGCATTCTGTTATGTCTGATTAATGTCTGTTCGTCTCTACACGCCGTTTCTTTCATGCTAATAGCATTTAATCAATTTCTCCTCCCTGCGATTGTGAATTCTGGTTTTAAATCATTTGGCTGTAATCGGTGGATTAGGCTGGTTATATTAAGCCTCCGACTTGGCACAGAAGCAGCAGATAGTATGGAGAACGATGGAGGCTCCAGCAGCAGAATTTACTACCTGCCTCTCCAAATCTCCAGGAAGAAAACCTGAGGCCGATGATGTGGATTTCAATGGCTTTAATCCACATGGCCATAGTTCAAGAAACAAAAGTTTACATTTTGGAAATAGTTTCCTCATTAAATAAGAGGTTTTCTCTTCCCCTTTCTTCCCCATCGTAAAAGTCTAGATTCAGTTTTCTCCCTGAATGACAAACCTTCATGTGATTAATAGCAATTATAATAAAGATAATAATGAAAAGTCTTTTTCTGAGCTGCTTATGCTTAACTGGGGCTTTGGGGGGCTGTAGCCTATCCCAGAACTCAAAGGGTAAAAGGTCTGGGAACACCCAGGAGAGAAACACAGACATTTACATTTACGGCATTTAGCAGATGTTTTATCTAAAGCAACTTCCATTCCCTAACCACAGGGGGCAGTCTCCCTGGAGCAACTTGGGGTTAAGGGTCTTGCTCAGGGACCCAGTGGTGGTCTGCAGAAGGTAGGATTCGAACCCATGACTTCTTGGTACAGAGACAAGTACACCACCCCTACACACACACAGCTGGTGGCCTAGTGGTTTGGGAGCTGCCCCTGCAATCAGAAGGTTGTGGGTTCGAATCCCAGAACTGCTATTTTCATGACTGAGGCACTCTTGCGTAAGGTATAGTTCCCACACTCTGCTCCCCAGGTGCCCCTCATTGATGGCAGCCCCCTGCTTCACTTGGTGAATGGGTAAAATGCAGAGAAAGAATTTCACACTGTTCACACTGTTTACTTTACTTTACAAACACAAACACAGAGGAGCAATTTAGCGTCTCCAGTCCACCTGACATGCAGGCCTTTGAACTTTGGGAGGAAACCAGAGCAATAGTGCTAATGACTGAACCACAGTACCGCCGCTAACAAATATTATAGTTTTTTACGAATGAACAAGACACAAGAAATATAATAAAGACCAGAAATCCTAAAACAGAACTGCCTGCAGTAAAAAGTCATACATTGGATCCTCTGAAACTTGAAAAGGCTGTAAACATTTGTTTTATCTGAAACATTTGCTGTCTTTAGTATTATGCTATTAAGCTTAACGCTTAATGGTATTGTCACTTTCACTTTCACTCTTCACTTTATTTGAAAGCTGTCTTAACTCATAGAAATCTGAAAGTATTTTTCCTGTTTATGCATGATTTTCTTTTCTAATATTCAATTGCCCTAAACAATGTGTAATGTACAAGTCATATTTCCTTTTTTGGCACAACTGAGCCAATATGACAAAATATATATTTCTCTCTTTCTTACTGTAAAAGTTCACAAACATACATATTAAACATTTTGGAAATCTTTAGCTTACACAAACATTAGTATTATAATAAGAGGTGTTGAAAATGTTTGTTTACTTGCAGTTTCTCTCTGTTTTCTTCAGAACAGTCAACAGTGATACACGCCACTTCTGCCCAGACACACTCGTGATTGTGTTTGTGATAGGAAATAAAAATACATTTAGTTATTTTGAGTTACTTTGACACCAAATTGATACCATTTTTAAAGTCCCAAACACCATAAAGTTTATATTTTTTGAAAGTTTGAGGTCTCTGATTCTACATAGAGTATAATCATGAAACAAAGCATCCTGTGACATCTGAAGCTTTTGTAGTTTTACATGAGACGATGTTTTCGCTGAAGATTAATAGGCACTGAACGGTGTATTAATGAAGCAATAATTGCAGCTTAAGCATGTATTTGGTGGATGATGTACAATTGATTGTGAAATGAATTACATTTTATTGACACAAATGACAGACACAGATGGGTGGGTTTGAGTTTATGTGTGTGAAATGTTATGAAAATACCAGAATAGGTCAACCTGGCCAAACTGCCAATGCTAGAAATCAAAGTAAGTTTTCCCAGACAGGTCTGGACGCACAGTTTCACTTGAACCCCTGAGTTCAAAAACGTCGTAATTACAAGTCTGCAAGTGGAAAATAGGAACATCTGACAAGCAGGTCTGCGACACCTGGATCCCAAGATCGTCACCTGGAGCTAATCCTTCCTTCAGGAGTGGAGCCTTTGAGTTGGTGAGCCAGGTGAAAAAGAAACTATTTCTGGCTGTAATTAGCTTGCTAATCTTGATCTGTGCTCTTGGAGCTTCTTGCACAGGACAAATGAACCCAGCAGTGTCCATCAAATGAGGAGCTGGTTGTTGAACATTTCTGGTTGTTGAATATCCCCCCCCATATCATTCACACCACATTATTTGCCCACTCAGTTCTTTTTCTGAAGCCAAGTGCCAACATCCCAGCCCTTATTTGTTCGTTCAGGATGCGGGGGAGCTGAGGAGCCTCACTAAAGGTGTCTAGTTCATCTCTTTCTCATTAGAGCTGTTGTCTTTGCAGGCTGTTGCTGTTTTTCACCTCTCTGCCTCTTTCCTAGTGTTTACACACACCTGGTTCGATGCAGTCTGGCCTCCGATGCTTCATTAAGAGATGACCTGAGGCTCTAAAGCCTTTACGGATCTCACTCCGGAGGTGTCCTGGATATAATGGTGGGGTTGACATTAGTTGCATGATTAGTAGCAGGATGAACAGGATGCCTCGCGGTCTACACAGTGCATCTGAAGCAAGTGGTGATGAAAGAGAGGAAGGGCTGAGTAAAAGAGATGTATGAAGCATATTCTTCTGGGGCGAGCTCTAGTTAACCCTTACCATACACTCATATTAGCAGGCGCTAATGGCAGGACCCAGCAACAGTTGTTTCCTATGTTAGTGAGCGATTTGCAGTGGTGTGTAGGTAGGGAGTGAGGAAATATGCTTAATAAAATCACGTCTTCATCACTTAAATTGGACCGATACGCTCATACATTTTGAATGAGTGCCAGTCAGTAGTGGAAGAGGTGATCTTATTCAGAATTTGTCATAACTAAAGCAAGCCTATATACAGTACTGTGCAAAAGTCTTGAGCACCCTGATTTCTTGATATTTTGCCTTGAATCACTTCTAGATAAAGGAGTCTAGATAAAGCCTTGATAAAGGAGTTCCAACCACTCAGCATTCAGCCCCACCAGTATACTGATCACCGCCTGATAATCTGGAATCATCTGCTCCTGTTTCTTCACTGGTTCAGGACTTCAGTTAGATGCTCTTTATTCTGCTTGAATGATTCGTACATAGGTCACGGTGTGTCTTAATCAACAAAAAGCATTCCTCTGATACCTAGTACACTGTCTTGCTTTACTTTTTGTCTTCATGTTGCATGTTGACTTGAACTACACTTCAAGGACTGGAGGAGAACTGGCATGAAACGGGCACCAAAAGGAGAACTGCATAGATTGCTGGAGTTTTCCTGTCACATCCTGCCTCATGTTTCCCCTTTTGGTCATTCCCTGCCCTTTCTCTGTGCCATGTGGCCTTTGTTGTGTCTCATTTCCTTGTCCTGTCCCACCAGTTAGTGTAGTCTATTGTGTATGTTTATTATCCCTCCTCACCCAGGTGCTCCCCATTCCTGTGTCAGTATAAATACTTCTGTGTCTTTGTTCCCTCCATGAGTCCTCCATAACCCTCACATGTGTTACGTCCGGGCCGCCTCGATTGCGTCCCCCAGCGGCCCCGTCTCCTGAGTATTAATGGTACCCATGTCTAGTCTCGTCTGTGTGACGTCATGTGGTCTTGTGTCTGAGCTTGGTGCCGGGGCTTGAGGCTCTACACGCGAGTCAGCTGGGTTACTACACACCTGATTACAAGCTCACCTGTCTTGTGTTTGTGGAAAAGTGTTCCCTGGTTTAGAGTAGTAGTTTTGGTCTTGTGATTGGTTGTATGTGTTGAGCCCTTCTACATGACGCAGCTACAGAGCCAGCCGGTCTGGAGAGAGGGCGTGCGATCATCGATCTCCTATCCTAGTTGTGTCTGTGTGTTTCATTACAGCCTGTGTGGGATGAAGGGAACCAGGACTTGTGCCTCGCCTGTCCAGCCCTGCCTGCCTCCTGCCAGCCGCTTCAAGGCTCAGGCTTCCCCGAGGCATTCACGGTAGACGGTGATATTCTGCTCTCTCTGTGTCTCCCCTCTGTCTCTAGAGGCCGAAGTCAGTGAGAAGGCTCTCACCTCAAGCGGTTCTGCGAGGAGCGGACCAACTTGACTGGCCACCATTGCGAGCGAGCCTAAGATTATCTAGTGTGACTCGGACAGCTGCCGAGTGCGCTTCCCCCCTCAAGCCTTAGTCCTACTGGGAGTGATCTGGAACCTGCACCTGTATTGTGAAGGATTTATTTTGTTTGGAGCTCCTGGAGCTCAATCTGTGTCTAAGTAATTAAAGCTTGTTTGTTCTGAAGTTCTCTCCCGAAGTTGCGTCCTCCTTACCTGCACGACATGACAACATGTTGTATGTTGTCTGATTCTTGTTTTCATTTTGGAATGTTTCTCAGGGTTTACAAGTAAATCCACACTTGCGCGTGCGTCCGACTAAAGTCCTCCCTCAACCTACAGCTACGCTACATTACCAGGCCTGCTCAGTGGAGGAGGGAAAACTGTACAGAGAGTTCAGAATTACTTGAGAAGCCCTCTGGTCATTTATTCCTTTGCAAGCAACGTACTGCCTCTGACCAAACATAGAATAAACTGTTTCTATGTTAAGTGTGACATTCTGAAGAGTCCAGTCCCAATGGTGTTTTAAAATGTGTGATCAAAGTGCTTCTGAAAAGTGGAAATGTGGAAATACTGCCCAGCACCATCCTCCATCTCTCCTGCTGATATTAAGCGTATTAAACAACAGGTTGGCAAGTCTGCAGGTAGCCTGACACGTTGCTATGCAACACCTGCTCTGTTGGCTCGAGGGACTATTTTTCTTATTGGAGGCCACAGAATGGCAGTAAAGTCATAAAAAATGAAATATTGTGGGAAGTTTCTTTTGTTTTTGCAAATAACCATATAATTAGTAGGATATTGTAAAGTCCACCGGTCATTATTGTCCCTTCAGGATGGTACGACATGTCCTGTTCGTCCTGTGGGGACTTTGTACGCACTACAGATTCTCGCATATTCTCAGAAAGTTTTTGTCATCCCTAAATCTGTACCATTACCAATTGCTCATCCAGTGCTGAAGCAGCAGGTGACACACACAGGTGTACTAACAATACAACTATACAGTACTATGCAAATGTTTTGGCGAAAATATTATATAAAAACTGTCAAGATGGGCGGTTTTTCCACATAAATATTACTAAATATACTCAATCAAACAAAAAAGACTAAACACAAATACCATTCTACAGTAAACAGTGATGTTCTGTTTAGTATATCAGTGTGTTCTTGTGGAAATCCGGTATTACTTGTAGTTTCCATCAGAAACCTGATTTGACTAGGTTTCACAATCCAAACAACGACTGGAGGAACCGAACTGGAGGAATCTGGAACCGAACCTGTGTTCTCCTCACCAGCTCAGACAATATCAACTACTTTTACAAACAAAACAAATCCTGATACTTTTAACTGCTTTCTTGTCTGTTCATATTTATTCTAATGTTAACTTCGCAGAAAGACACTTTATCACACACTGAGAAAAATGGCTTTAAACAAATTGCATAGGGGCCTAAGAATTTTGCACAGTACTGTAGACATTATGCATACAATTGTTTTTTGACCAACACTTTGTAAACGTTTTCAAGCCAACGCTTTTATCCATAGTGGTTTAAAACAGATGGAGTGTTTAGTGACTGAGACTGTGGCAAGGACGTTCAGACCCTAACAGAAAGAGAAATCGGATGTCTCCTTTTATCATCTCTGCTCCCCAGCATTGCTCTCGTGGAGAACGAGGAGCAGCTGCTGTCAGTCAGCCTGTAGCTGTTCACCAAACCACTGGCAGCTCAACTGTGAACTAATAGTGGTGCACCCATATCTGCGGTTCTGTAGGAATTCTGTGGGTAGTTGTAATGCGTTTAGGATTGTGTTCAAGTTCCAAAGGAGAGAAGATCCCCTGGCAGTGGCTGACTGCAGCTACCAGCAGGCGTATGAATCAATGGACTACTCTGGAGACCCTCAGGTCCTACAGCGAAGGTCCAGAACCAGAGGGGTGAACGTTATTATAAAAGAATCACCGTCAGATTCATAAAATGTAATTGATTCCAGAGGAAATTGCTTATGTTACAATTGAGACACACAGAGACACAGAGAATAAAACAAAAAAATAAAAGTCAATTTTAAAACTGCAGACATATACAAAATACACAATGTTATATAGACAAAATGCTGAGGTATAAGTACAAAGGATAAATAACTTATTGCTAAGTAATTTACTAGTGTGTGTGTGTGTGTGTGTGTGTGTGTGATAGAATGAATGATAGAATGAATGAAAAGACACATCATAAAGATATTGCATATGATAATTTAATCGCAAAAACAAATTGCACGTTAGTAGCATCAGGTTTTTGCAGAGATTGTTGTGTGGGTGTATGACACGGGGAGGAGTTATAGGGTCTGATTACACTCCATTCCCACCAAAACTTGATGCACATGAGTCTTCACCTTCCCACTGATGCATGTTTTGAAGGGTTGATTTATTCCAGTTTCCCATTTGGAGAGAAGAAAAAAAAACATCAGCCACACACTAAAGAAACACCTGCATGGAATGTTGCTGTGCCTCCTGCGGGGAGATTTGAGCAACGGAATCTGTACGGGAGGCCGTGGGTGGCAGCTGGAGCAGCAGGCTGAGTGAGGGCCATGTTAGCGGGGCCGCGGGGCTGGTATTTAGGCCCCAGGGTAGCAGGCTCCAGCTCAAAGCCCTTCCCGCTGCTCCCGGCTGCGCGGAGCTGAGAATAACCTTCTCCTCCCGCTCACAGGCACACGGCATCTGAGTGGAATGATGGAGTTTCATTTGCGAAAATTTTAAAGACCCCTCCGCTGTTCGGGCCATATTGACTTCCCTGAAAGGAAGCCTTGAATAGGGTTTGAGCAGAATCATCAATGATTTTTGAGTGAAATGTTCCGCCTGTTACTTTTTGGGGGTTACAATTTGCATTTCTGAAAGCGTCCTCCAATTGCCGGTTTTGCAGAAAAGACCAAGGTCAGTGTAGCGCTGTATAAAAATGTGATTGATATATTGATCCCAGAACATGCCACAGCTGTCGCTTCTTACCTTGTTTGGCCATTGAACAGTGGTGAATAGATTATATCTCCAGTCCCGCTGTCCATCAGGACTGCTGGACAAGAAATGAGCCTGTTGTTGTAAGTGTTAACCCTTAGAGTTCCAGAGCTGGAGTCATTTTTGCTATTCTAACAACTACAGTTATTATATCATTATTTACCGTGTTAATTACAGAGTTATTACACATTAATAGCGGAATTTAGCGGAATTTTGTTTGGTTCCACATAGAACCATACAATACGATTTCTCTGAGTGTTTCAAGTGAGACATAAGTGAGAATATCAGATTACACCAGGTTTCCTTCACCAGTGAGACTTTGGTGTCAAAAAGTGGCCTGAAATACCGTGACAGTAAAAACAGCAGTGAACACTCAGGAGGAGAGAAATGAAATCAGTGGTTTTTTAGAAACACAAAGTATGCTGCAGTGAAGCACAGCCTCCTAAGCTGCAGGTTCCTTCACCTGACACCCTGAAGCTTTGAACGGACTTTATTCAGACCTTTACTTCAGTAGTTTATCAACACAGTTCTAAGAGACAGCATGTGTAATGTATTTCACTCATGTGGAATCAAGCACTAATACACACTAATAACCAATCACGTGCTGTTATTTCAACAAGATGTGTCTGCAACAAAGAAACACACAATAAAAGCTTTCTGTGGTGCATATCTACCTTAACAAGCCCCTCACAGCAAAATACTAACTAGGGGTGTAATGATACCGTTACAATTCAGTTTGAAATGCTTTTTATATTCTGTATGCTCATTTTTTGATTATTTATTTATGAGCACTAGCTGACTTGTTGACTGCTTTTTCTGAATGACAAATATAATGCTATTCTAAAATTAATAGTCTTGGTAAAATGTATAGTCTACGTTAAATGCTGCATCACAGAGAGTCATTATGTTAACATATTTTTAAAGTCTGGAGAGGTACATATTGGGTGCTCTCCCACTTTTTCAGATTTTAGCATAGTCAAAATTCCGTAGAAATGCTCAGAAGACACGTGTAGGTTCACTGGGTAGTAAATAAAATGGCTATATTTGTGTTGTAGATGCCTGGTTCCATTCAACACAGCTGTAAAGAAATCTCTACAGTGAACAATTTCACACCAAAAACCTCTTGGAATGTCTTTGGAATTCAATGACTAATTCCAAAGAAAGTTGTAAAAATCCCTGAAATTCCTCTTTAAATATTTACTCACTTCATTTGAATGGTTCATACTGTACATGTGAGACTGATTGTATCCACACACACTCTGTGTGAAAGACACACCCGCAGCAGTATCAGAGTGATGAAGGTAGAATATGAGAGAGAATTTCTCCATCCTGGGATTCTTCATTATCAGCTTGGAAATGGCCACGTTCTGCCTGAACGCTCGGCCCAGTGGAGGCTGATAGAGTTCCTGCAGATAGTCCAGCTTCGTTCTCCAGCTCTCCTGCGCCTCGAATGTTATGACCCTGACACCATTTTAACTCCATTATTAACATTCTTGGTGGCTTCAGATCCGTGATGACCGTCTCTCCGTGAGAAATGACTTTCACAGCTTGTTACTGTCATTCATGTTACTGGTTACTGGTATTACAAAGTACCATGCAAAGTTCTAGACACTTAAGAAACTTATATTTAAAACATGTTTAGCTGTGCAGTATATGCTTTTAAAAGCTAATATTAGAATGTGTACAAATAAAATTAATAGAGTAAATGGGGATTTTATGTATGTATGTCTGTTCACTTTAACTTTCTAATACCTTTCCTCATGAAAGACCAGTATTACATTGTAGTTCTCATCAAATATCTCAAATACTTGAATCAGCTCAATCTATACTTCATTCGATTAAACCAGGAGCTGCTGATGGAGTGTCACAAGGCCAAACAACTGCTGGAGGAACCGAGGAGGAATCTGGAACCAAACCTGTGTTCTCCTCACCAGCTCACACAGTATCAACTACTTTTACAAACAGAACAAATCTTGCTATTATTTAATGCTTTCTTGTTTGTTTGAATGTATTGAAATGTTAACTTGTGTATTTGCTGGCAGAAAGATGGTTATTAACAGTTTATTAACTGTTATTAACACATTCTGTTCATTTACATTAAGGGGCCTCACTGATCGGTGAGGACAAAAAGAGAGGAAAAACCAGGGTCTGGAAATGGCTCAGCAGTAACAGCTACTCACACTTTATAAAACATTTCCATCAGTTTCATCTGTCTCTCCTACTCCATTCCCTCTCTGCTCCTTTAATTAATAATATTGGTCATTGTCCACAGCTCCATCACTCAGAAATAATACTATAATACACTACAATACTGAAATTAGATGTAAGAATATACATTTTACAATATACACAGCTAACAATTATTCATTTATATACATGTATTGTATATTTACTACTTATATGGATGTGTGTGTATATATATATATATATATATATATATATATATATATATATATATATGAGCAAAGGGCACAAGTGCAAATTGTTTAAAGAGTGTGATAAAGT
>JBBPCX010068731.1:0-11962 GCA_037974365.1 Hydrocynus forskahlii
CGTTGAAGACTAACCTTGCTGCTGCATTCTGAATCAGCTGAAGTGGTTTAGTTACCTTCTGTGGAAGTCCAGCCAGTGATCTGTGATCACATCACCAAAACTTATCTGGACCAGCTCACCGCAGGTCATACTGCATGAGTCCACTTCACCTTAATGAAGTTCTGGATGAGGTTTGAGGGTTCAGAGAAGTTTTGGTTATGTGTTAACAGAAAAGATTTTGGTCACTATTGACTATTGAACTTCACTTTTACACTCCAATCATGCTGTTTATACTGTTGTCTTGATGTATATGGTCGTCTTCTCTTTTTTAAGGTTTGTTATGAATTTTGATGTTCACTTTGATTCATTTTTTAATATTTTGTCTTAAAATATTTTGTTTGCTCTCTGATTGTACACTGTGAAGATCAACTTTGTTGATACAGACAGATTGTATTTGTATATTTTTTATTTGCATATTTAACGAAAGGAAGGAAAGGACATTCTTGTGTGTTTCTAGCAGAAATAAACAGAACGTCCTGGTTGGGCTCACTGACCGCACTTTCTTCAGAAGGCAGTGAAGAAGAGCGAGGGGTGCAGCAGTCATACACTTGTTTGTGCATTTTTTCATTTTTTTCACCACTGTTCTGAAACTGCTGCTCCTTTACTGTGTTTTCGTGCAGGCTTTAAATATGAGAGCAGTGTTTTACATCCTCCTCATGCTTCCTCTCTCGGGGCAGAGATCATTACTCACCCAGAAGGGGAAGCAGAACTGTGTTCTGTATCAGAAAAGGAAATATGACTGTTATGTGTTGTGTGTTTAACTTCTGAATTTTCCACAAACTCGTTTACATTAAGTGTAGGAGAACATTAAGAAGAGTTTCCTACGATGGCGTTGGGTGTTTGGGAAGTTACCCAATGCTGAAACAAAAGGCCACAGTGGCCGCGGTCAGCTGGCGAAGCGCTTTTCCACAGTGGCCTGAGCAGTGCCATTATAACCCATTACTGAAGCGTGTGGTCAGCCATGTGACATATTAGCAAGGCGCTGACATGCGCCAAACGTAGAACTGGGTATGAAAATGTCAGCCTTCTAATAGAAATAGAAGTAGAAAGCGTGAAAGTAGCCAATCCGAGAACGCTATTTATGTCTCCTTGCTGCTGATTGGCTTCTTAAAGGCCTGTATTTTGATTACTGTAAATTAAATTAATTCATTGCCTATATCTGCATATAACAAAGAAAACGACAGCGCATACTAAAGAAAATGCGTGCATGAATTACAGTACAGTCTATACAGGGGTAACATCGGTATTTTACATTCTTGCACAGCGGGAGTTCAGTGTAAACTGTACAGTACAAATACGGGTTTACCTTTACATTTTCTTTAAGGGTAATGAGTTTAATATGAAATTAAAATGTCTTGGGAGCATATTTGGGGGCATATTTACAGGCATTTTAGGCCTTTTTTTTACCATATTACAACAACGTGTTTTTTCAGTGTACTGTGTGTGTGTGTGTGTGTGTGTGTGTGTGTGTGTGTGTGTGTGTGTGTGTGTGTGTGTGTGTGTGTGTGTGTGTAATAAAATGTATATGTGTGTGATTTGACACACACTGGTGATCAGATGTCCCACCGCTGTATAAAAGTACTGTCATCATGGAAGACATCTTGTCTTCTAAGTCTCATTACACGCTGGCCCAGTAGATGTAATATCTCCTGACCGACTCTGTATAAAGTTTATAGACTCCGTTCCTGTTCTCCTTCCTTAGGGGTGCAGAAGGCCACTGTCTACTGGGATCCAACCCATAAGGCCGTGCTGCTGAAGGAGGGGGTCCTGGATGAAGCGGGTGATGCGTACGGTTACTATAATGACTCCTTCTCCTCGACTGGTTGGGGAGTTCTGGAGATCCGCGCGGGATACGGAGAGACTCCAGAGCCGGACGATGTCACCTACTTTCTGGCCGGATATTTGGAGGGGTTCCTGACCGCCCGGTGAGTGGACAGTGCAGCGGGTCTCCAGTCAGAGCCCTACTTACGACCACTGCAGAAAACATGTTCTCCTCGCACCCCGGCTGATGTCACTCACGCCGCGTAGTGTTTCATTCATCAGTCGAGTGCAGGGCAGAGCTATAGTGTGAATATGTAAATGGGCATCATAGCATTCTACTGTTCTATAAAATATCAGCTTTCATTGCTGTGTGTGTGTGTGAGTGGGTGGGTGTGATTTACGAAGGGTCTCTGAGGCTGTGTGTTCACTGTGGTGTGGGTGTGTTTTATAGAGGGTCTCCGTGTGTGTGTGTGTGTGTGTGTGTGTGTGTGTGTGTGTGTGTGTGTGGTGTATTTATTGATCTTTATATTGATTTATTGATCACAAATGACACTGGGTAACTGCAATAATTGCATGTTATATCATTTTTGTCCTACAGACTTTAGGTTTACTCTCTTTCTCCATTTTATAAATATTTGTGTCAACAAAGCGTGTGGAAAAAACATCGGCCTGTAGTTCCCATCGTAGAAGTTCCCTTTCCGTAAGTGTGTGTTCTGTGTGGCGGGTGGTCACAGTGCTGTGTGAAGTTTCAGCAGCAGCTTTCAGGAAGCCTGGGCTCATTAGCTTTAACTTAATTCATGCTAACTTAGTAACTTATTGCCAATAGGAATCTGCTGAAGGAGCTAAAGACTGACTACCCATCCGTCTGACCGTGTCACTGTGCTTTTGTCTGCAGGCAGATGTACGACCACTACACCAACATGTATCCACAGCTGATCACCGAGCAAAAGGTTCTTGTGGCTGTGAAGCACTTCATGGCGTGAGTTTGTTTCTCCTCAGAGCATCTTTGCTGGAATTACTTTTGAAAAAAAGCTCAGCGTGGGGAGTATGTGCGGGAGAAAAAAACGATATGGTGCATTATTGTGATCTTGTTTGGCGCAATATTATATCGATATAATGGCATCAGGTGTTAATTAGGGAATATTTTTATAACTTGTAAAATTTTAGCAGATGATTTGAGGCAGACATCTATTCTGCTAACATTCCACCTGAATTCCACAAGGTGGCGCAAGGCCTCATTCCTCTCTTGCATCACAGTGGACATTGGAGAGTAAGTCAGAATGACTGAGATTCTGTAGAGACTCCTGAGCTTAACATCTGCAAGAGGAAGAATCTCAATAATCTGGTGACATCATATTGTCGTCTCTGTGTATAACGAAACACAGGATTTATCAGTAAAGCTGGAAAGTGTAGCAGGAGAACCCAGGAATTGTTTTGTATGACTGATTCTTCCTTCTACTCTTGACTTTGGGCTTAAATTATGTGGTTAACAGGGAAAAATCTTTCTTTGTGAAAAAACTCTCCCCTGACTGGTCAAGGTGTTTATGAATGTCTGTGTATCAGGTGTGTTAAATGAGTGGCACTTCAGAAAGATGTCCAGGATGGAAACTGGGCAGTCCTGGGTCTCATGAAGCAGAATTAATGTTTAACCTGCTTAACTTGGTTCAGTCTTTAGCTCTTTTCGTCCAGTGGCCTGTCTCGCAAAGCACCTTGGGTTTCCTGACTCAACCTAATGAACGTAGACAGGTTACCTCACTCCACTGCGGTGGTGAGCACTTTCCTCTGGGTTAGATACTCAGGTTAGGATTAACCTTCAAGAGCTCATGAAAACGTGACGTTTAAACAGAGGGAGTTCAAGGAGAAAGATGGGAGAAATGACAGCAAAAACATGTAACTGTATAAATTAGCATTGTCTTCATTGCTTTCAGGGCTTATTGGAAGAATAGCTGCTCAGAGTTTTTGAGACCTGTTTCTTTGGCTGATTGCGGTGCGATTGGTGCACTTTGATTCGTCGAAGAGCTGTTTATGATCTGAAATCCCCCACTTGTTCTGTTCTGGACCAGAATAGGTGAGCAGTATAAGTTCCCACAGTTACTTAGACTAGTAAACAGTGATCCACCTCTGCGAGACAAAACATCCAGGGTCATATTAGGATATCAGGGGCAGTTTAAGAGCTTTATGTCGTCTTAAGACCAACAGTGTGTTAAAAAAAGGTTCCCGGTTCAGACAGTCTGTCTGTATCCTCTGGCACTGCATCTTCTAGCACTGTCTATAGTCCTCACTGCATGTTTATGTTCTGCTTGCTTGTTTGTTTGTTTGCATGTTTGTTTCAGTAAACAGGACGCATGGTCTAGGAAGCAGGTGAAGCTGAATAAGAGTCGCGATCCTCTGTGGAGCCACACCGGCTTCATCCTGGCCCAGCTGGACGGGTTGCAGGCTGGTGTTGCCGAATGGGCTAAACGCATGGGGAAGAAGGTGAGAGGGAGGAAGGCGTTAATGGGGGACAGTCAAAGGTGTAATTTGGTAATGTTGGAAGACCTTGAAATCACACCAATGTCCTAATCTGATCCCATTCAAATGACTGAAGTGTTCAGGAGCTCCTGGGTGAGGTGGTTGGATTATGTAGCTGTGAAAATAGTTTATATTGAACTCTTTTAGGACCTGGTTCCTGGCTGTGTCTGTGGTGTGTAGTCCAGGACTAGGTTTAATCCCAGCCTGTTTTCACAAGCTGCCTCTATAGCAGGAGTGCTGATCTAGAGTCAGTGTGGCAACAACCGCCAGGGAGTAGACTCTAACCTGAGATCAGTCTTCCTTACAACACCAGCCCCGGTGTCACCTGAAACGGCCACCTGTAGCGCTGTTCATTTTTACAGCACACAGTAAGTCATACTGTGTCCTAAACCAGGTCTGCAAGTTGGATAACTTTTAATATTTACATATTTATTCTTTTTCTCTGTATCCCTCACATCCCCCCAAACCCCGGCACGCTCTCTCTCCAGCCGCTGTCTCTGTTTGCGGTGCAGTTTCTGAATGCTGTGGGGGATCTGCTGGACCTGATCCCAGCGCTGGTGCCTGGAGCTCAAGCTAATGCGAAACTTTATAAAGAGCCGCCCATGGGTCACTGCTCCGCCCTCATTAAGGTACCTGCAGACTAAGCTTTACGCTTGGCAAACTCCCGCTGCTGATATATATATGTGTACATAATATAAGTATATGTATATGTATATATAATATATATATGTGTGTGTGTGCACGCTTCAGATGTTGCCAGGCTATGAGAACCTCCTGTTTGCTCACTCCAGCTGGTACACCTACGCTGCTACTATGCGCATCTTCAAACACTGGGACTTCAAACTGAGTGAACCTCACACGGCGACGGGGAAGCTCTCCTTCAGCAGCTATCCTGGTGTGTGCTGAAACCATCCACAGTCAGGGGCACCACACACAACCCAGTCATTAAAATGATAAATGTTAGGACATCCTATACAGGAGCCCACACACACACACACACACACACACACACAGCTTTGAAAACCATTTCTCAATCTGAGCTACTCGTTGCACCACACATGATCAAGCAGAAGCTGAACTAATTCTTTTGACATTTATGCAGGAGCTGTCAGTATTGGGACTGTTCTCCAGCACACTGGATGAATAAACTCATGACTCCTGCAAACAGTTGGAACAAATGAATTTGCCTGAAATATCACAAGATATCATGTGTACAAGACCACATGTGTCTGAATAAAGCACACAAATAAACTGTTCTCTGTCTGTAGAGGACTTAATTCGGCATATACTGATTACACCCCAGGCTGGAGCAGGGAAATGGTGAATGTGTACGGGATAGGTGTGTGAAATTAGTCATCACTGCACATTCCTAAACGGTTGTGAATTATGTCTGAAAGCAAATCACGAGAAACAGATTGTTAAATGTTTAAGATGCAGTGGGAGGGGCGTTGGGGGCGAGGGTATATCACCAAGCAGAATTTGTCTCCTAGCTGGCTAACTTAAACCCAAAGTTCAAGATCAGCCAATACAAATGTCTTTCAGCTCTTTTGTTCCTGGACAGATTAACTCGGGGCTTAAGGTGTGTGGCTAAACAGAGAAGTCCTGCTCTGTAAACACCCTGCAGGTTTACAGGAAGGATCAAAGGGTGAAAACGATAACACCCATCCCTCGTCCCCCTGTGACTTGGAAAATCGGAGCATGATTTAAGCCGAAGTCTCCTAGGATTACACAAACACTGATCTTTGATGTCTTTTTGGTTTATTCAGATTAGTGCAGATATTGGCGTTTGCAGCACTGGCAGGGTTCACTGGGCCGGACTACACTGCATTAAGACCCTGCTCTTCTGAAATCATGTTGTTTTTATCTGATGGCCTGCAGGTTTCCTGGTCTCTCTGGATGATTTCTATCTGCTGGGCAGTGGCTTGATGATGACCCAGACCACTAACAACGTCTTCAACACTTCTCTCTTCTCTCAAATCACTCCCGCCAGCCTCTTCTCCTGGCAGAGAGTCCGGCTGGCCCATGCGCTCGCCCACACCGGGCTGGAATGGGCTCTGACCTTCGCCAGATTTAACTCTGGTGAGAAATGCCTGTTCTGTGAAGTCACTGATCTGACCTTTCACTTCTCAGGATCACCTACAGCTCAGTTGGTGGAAGATCATGGTCTGGGGTAGCTCTCAGACTCTGGAACATCTTTCCAGCCAGAGTTCGGATTAGACGCTCGATCTGTGTTCCTAAATCCAGATGAATGCCATGTTAGTTCAGCCAAGAACCCACCATGACTAGTCTGTCCAGCAGCTCTTCTCTTTTAGGTTTTGTAATTTCGCCGTTAGGCTATTCTATTTAAAATGATCATAATTTCAATCATTTCAGCATCTGGCTTTTTTTCTGATAAAGCACAAAAATGCTTTATAGTTTGGAACAAAAATTAAAAGTATGGTAGAGATACAGGTGGTTAGTTTATGTATGTATTTATTCATTTTATTTATTTATTATTAGCAGTGGTAATATGGAGATGAAAATATTCTTACTTTTCATGGAGAAATCCAGGTTGGTGACTGTGTTTCTTTTGACACTTAGGCACATATAATAATCAGTACATGGTGCTGGACATGAGTAAAGTTTCCCTGGGCTCCAGAGTTGATGACGGAGCTTTAGTCATAGTGGAGCAGATCCCAGGCCTGGTGGCGTATTCGGACCAGACGCAGACACTGCGCAGAGGTAAAGCTCTCTCACACATGTGAACAAAAAAAAAATACTTTAAAGGGTTCATATCATGCTGTTTTGAAATAAAAATTTAAGGTGTCATGTAAACATTTCTAAAATTTCAGGTACTATTCCAACTGTTAATCCATCATTCTATATGTTATTAAAAGTAAATTGTTATTTATTACCATAAAAACAAATGCAAATGCCCAACCATTCAGCCAACAGCTGTTTAGTCTCACCCATTTGTTTTGAGCAAAACTCAAGAATGAACAGCTGTTCTGGACAGACCTTATTTAAATGATTTAAAAATGAGTCTTAAAGTAATGGAGGCAAAAATAGCCGGTTTATTTCTAAGGGCAAAAAGCTTGGGAAGTAGCTGTTTTATTGATAAATGTTCAAAAAAGAAATGCAAGAAAAATGTAGGATATGTGCAAATTGACCAGATACACTCACAGTGACCCATCAACACGTACAAGAGCTAATGAGTGTGAACGCACACACACAAACACTCCCAATCATTTGAATGTGATGCTGAGTGATTAGTGCTTATCTTAAGGATTTAGGTTCCTTTCTGGTAACACCTCACTGAAGGTCATTGATCATAAATCTTCAAGACAACTACGTAACTCTTTCACTGACCTAAAATTACACAAACAGGCTTATTCCAACAAGGGTCAGTTGTTATAAATACAGTTTCTGTCAGTTGTGGTATAATTTCACTGACCGCTGACGCTTGTTTATGCTGGTTATGAACACTGGCCTTCAATACAGTTCAGCTGTTGTTAAGTGACTCTGACTTCCCAGAATACTAAAACATGTCTGTCTCCAGGTTACTGGCCGTCTTACAACGTGCCGTTCCATCCGAAGATCTACTCTCTCAGTGGCTACGAGGAGATGTGGAAGGAATATGGAGATGATTTTTCCTATGACCTTTGCCCGCGAGCTAAGATCTTCCGTAGGGATCAGGGGGCCGTGACTGACCTGGCCTCCCTCAAGCACATCATGAGATACAACGGTAACAGTCCAGCAGTCTCTGTAACGTCTGACACTGAGGCCTTTGGTGTTTGTGGGTGTGGTGTTTTTCAAACATGAGGTGTTTTGCAGGTCAGTGTGTAAACTGCAGGGTCTTCAGTGTTCCAGGGTTAAGAGCAGGATGTGTGTGTTCTGAAGTAAAACACCAGTTTAGTGATACGTGCGCTGCTGCCTTCCAGGCTATAAAACTGACCCGTACTCCAAGGGCGACCCCTGCAAGTCCATCTGCTGCCGGAATGACCTGCGGGAGGAGCGCGCAAGTCCTGGTGGCTGCTATGACACCAAGGTCGGATCCTTGTACCTTAACACAAACTCACAGACTTGGACCACTTATCCCTTATTCATTACAGATGGCACCTGCATCACTAGAGTGTGTGATTAATTACACATTGGGAGGCAGATCACTGTATACTGACTAATCACTCTCTCTCCCTTCTCGTGTGTGTGTGTGTGTGTGTGTGTGTGTGTAGGTGACAGATTTATTGATGGCTCAGAAGTTTGTGTCTGAAGCTCTGAATGGTCCAACAACAGAAGGTGGTCTTCCTCCGTTCTCGTGGGATCAGTTTAACAAGACGGCGCACCAGGGGCTGCCGCCCGTCTACAACTACACCTTCATCACTATGCAGCCTGCGCTCTTCACTCCTTGAGCCTGCCGGAAGGGGAGTAGGGGGGGTATTATTATCACAGGGGTTTCTCAGGTAACACTGGTTTATGAAATCATTAAGACACAGCAAGGTCCTGCATCACATCACCTTCATGAAAACTGTCCAGAACCGCTGGACACGGAGTGCTGCTGGATTCTGGTTAGAAAAAGAGAATCAAATCAAGTCTGATGTGAATGACTGATTATGCTGACTCCTCAGTGCCTTTTGTTTTCTGTGCTCATGATCCTTTAAGGGGTGTTGATCTTTAAGGGGTGATACAAACAGCCAAACCTCACTGTGTGTGTGTGTGTGTGTGTGTGTACTTCTTGCATTGTTGAGACAAAATGCCACCACCAGGAGCAGCTGGTGCTCTCAGGGCTGTAGTTCAGAGAAGAGTAGCTGTATGTCGGTGTGCTCAATGTGTTGGACCTGTTTCACTTACAGTTGATCAATAAATTTCAATTTTGACCTTGTGCTTTTGGTCCCTCATTCACTTATGTACAGAGGACCATTCCTGTGGAGAAAATATTTCCAGTTTCTTCTGTTTCTTGCGGCTGTGTGTTAAAATTCACTTAGCATCACAAAATAAAAACTTATGGCATCAACACAATGACGTATTAGATTTCAGAAAACAAATGATTTCAGGGGACCACTTTTTCATAGGAGTCATTATAGAGGCTAAACACCATCTTAATGAGCAGTTATGACCGGTGTATTGTAAGGTGTGAGTCACCACAGTGTGTCATGTGTTCGGGGTCAAACAACCGTGTGGAGGGGGACGGTGTGATGAGTCGGAGGTTCGTCATATCGTCCCTCTGCGTTAATGACTGCGCGACTCAAGCTCCTCAAGTGTGTTCAGAAGCTTCTGATGATCCGATCAGACCCACGTTGTGAGTTGTCTGAACTTTAATGAAAGGCATGACACTCACACACACTGATCTTTCTGTCCAAAGGTTATAAACGCAGTCACAGTCACAGATTCACTTCAATTTAAACAGCAACTGAGAAACCATGCCGAATCTGGAAGATCTTCAATTTTCTGACCACAGCTTTTCTCTGCCTCCTATTTTATCAAAGTCCAAATTAAAGTGAACTTTGTCAAGTCAACCTTACAATATACAGAGAGACAAAATGGTGAATTGCAGGTTCTACATTTCACATTTCTGAAACGTTCTGGTCTTTACACATTTAGATGGAAAACATCACAGAGGTCTCACATGTTTAGTCCTCACAGTGTCTCCTCATGAGTGTCTTCGGACGTGTCCTTTACTGTAAATCATACCTGTTGGCTTTGACGCAGAGCAGATACAGCAGTGCTCGCCTGTTTTAGGCCTGGGAATGACCCCACAGGTCACAAACTCCCTGTGTACTGTGACTCAGGAGGACCGTTTTTAACACTGCATTTATACAGCTGCAAGACCATCCACATCTATTTTATCCCTAACTGTTACTGCCTTCCTGTTCACATGTAGGTCTCTCTCTCTATCTCTCTCTCTCTCTCTAGGGAGATGCTCTGTGATTCATTCTTTCCTACCTCAGAGAAAGAAGAAGTGAAACGTTTAACCTTTACTGCTCACTCCTCCCATTATCTATCTATCGCTTTCTCCCTCTCTCCCTCTCAGTACCTGAGCGGTGTTGGTGTCAGCAATGTGTTTTCTTCAGTGCTGCTAGTGATGGAAACGTCGTCGTGTCTTCCTGGAACCTGGTGGGATCTTCTGGTGAGAGAATGTGTTTCCACTGAAGCTCTGGTGAAGCCGCAGCAGCCGGTGCCCGGTGAGTGCTCTGCTGACTCAGCATCACTACTTGTTTAATGGTGAGGGGAAATACTAAGATACTACTCTTACTGTAACGGAACACTTGCTACGATGGGCCCTCTCACATCAGCGGTACCGACACAGCGTTAAAGTGTCCCACGATTTTAGTTATTTAAAATGTCTCCCCTGGTGTCCTCTAATGATGATTATGTGCTTCCAGAAACCATTCTAATTCAGTTTCACAACTTACAAATCCCAACTCTCTTTATCTTCAGGCTTTTTTTGTTTCTGTACCTTTAAGACTAAAACATGTCAATGAGCTTGTTTGTGTTCAGTTGCTTCATATCATATCTCCTAAAAGCAGCCCAGGCCCATGCTGGACTCTGAGGGAATTGGGGGAGGGGGCTGAACTGCTGAGGGCTGAAAAAGCCGATAAATGTAACAAAGCTGGGGTTTTTTTGTGTTGTTTTTTTTTACATCAAAGTAAAAAAAAAAAGAAGTAAGTATTCATTAAAAGCTGTCAGGCTATGGGCCCTTTAACTCATTAGACTTCACAACAGAATACTATACCTACAAAAAAAACTCACAACAATGGGTTAATAGGTAATTTAACCCTTTAATAGGTTATTAAAATGGCTTTAATAACTGTTATAGCAATAAAAAAAATTGCAAATTTAAAGGTAAGGAAGTTAAATCAACTAAAATATTGAAATAAAAAACTGAGTTATGTAAAGCAGCACAAAAAGGAACAAAAATGTATGTTCTGATGGTACGATGTGTAATGATCTAATTTATCGCCCTGTAAAGCCACAGCAGGGTTATGTCAGGGTAACAGCAGTGTGAGGTCATGGTTTTGTCAGGGTTATGGGGATAGAACTGTCTGGGCAGAATAATAAGGCCAAAGGTGGGGAGCTAATAACACACACACTACCCTGAAAAACCTGGAGGTTGTCTTTATTCCACTCTCAAAACTGAAAAAGTTCACCGTGGTCCCTCATTATGTTAAAACTTGACATAGCAGCAGTAGCTAAGGGATTCAGTTACTACAGAAAACATGTCCACGAAGCATCTTCTCTTCTTTACAACAAACAAGCAAAAATAAAAGATGAGACAGAAAGTACTGTGTGTTGAATGACAAACATTTACCAATGTGTGCGTGTGTGCGTGTGTGCGTGTGTGCGTGTGTGTGTGCGTGTGTGTGTAGCGGACACTCTGGCCGTGTTGAGCACTAGAGCTCCGGCCCAGTTGTGGACTGAGGTCGCCCCCAGTGTGTGGATCTGTGTGGGGGTCATTCTGAGCAGCTCGGTGCTCGTGCTGCTGCTCTGGTTTATCATCTACAGGAGACACACTCGCAGTTCTGGTATGACACACACACACACACACACACACACACACACACACACACACTCACTCACTGAGCAGTAGTTTAACACCATCAGCATTTAACACCATAATCCCCTCAAAGCTTTTCTTTAAGTTGAAGGATCTGGGACTCAGTTCATCACTCTGCAA
>JBBPCX010068732.1:0-11961 GCA_037974365.1 Hydrocynus forskahlii
ACCCAGGCTGACCACGGAATGAAAGGAAATGAAAAGTTTGACAGAAGTATACGGCATTTGTTGGTGCCAGGCTTTATCCACGCATCTGAATCCTCTCTTCTCCTCATCTCAAGTGGCTGAAAAATAATTTCAGAGAAGAATAGGTTGACCATGAAGGTGAAGGAAGGCTGCCTCCCATCTCCACGGTAACGGCGGGAAGAATGGTAGAACAGTGAAGTTTCTGCGTCAACAAAATGGGATTTGAAAGAGCGAGGAAAGCGAGGCTCAGATACACAGTGAATGATAAACAGAACGCCGCTAGTCTAATTGACGATCTGAAAGTCACTCATGGTTGTTGGTTATGGTGGTAAGAGGATGATGAATGATCTTTCCGATACTGACTACAGCTCTCGGAGACAGGGCCAATAGTTAGTTACGGTCTTTGCCCATGTATGTCCTTGGAAAGTGAAGCCCTTGAGTCATTACTCGAGATACCGAAAGGCATTTTGAACCATCAAAGGAAGAGATTCGGATGCTATGCTGTGTTAGATCTCATAATGTAGCCCCAGAATGCTCAGAGGGGAGTTTATTATAAGCTGTGTGTTGTGTTTAAAGTGAGTGAGAAATGCAATTATTTTTTAAAATTATGAATATGACTTTTATTCTACCACCCTTAACTTGTCAAAATACCATCATAGCAAATTTCCCACTTGTGGGACTATAAAAAGGTTTATCTTATCTTATCACTGGGTTCACATGAGGCAGGTTATGAACCAAAGGAAGGCCTGTTCCTTGTAAGCTGATGGTCTTAAGACACCTGGGATTGTTAAAGTCATACAGAACTCAAATTTGGGTTTTTTGTGTGCATTCTCTTTTTGAAATTTGAGCCATACTGCCTTTTATTAATGATTTAATCAGACATTGTGGTCAAAATGAAAAATAATGCAATATGCTACTCACATCCTGCTCACATCCTGTCTCTTTTTTCCCATTTAAAGGGCTCTTATTATGAAAAACTAATTTTCCTTATCTTTTTTGAAATTGAGAGTTTAATGTAAAAAGAGTTTAATGTAGCATGTAAACACTGTGTAAGTTGTAAAAGATACCATCCACTCATCTGTCCATAAAGTCCTTATTTGAAAATAATCCTTAAAAACAGACCATTTTGAATGAGCTCTTTTAGTGATGCCACAAAAAAACAACATATTTTACATATCTGCATATGCAGCACAAAGGGGCCTAGAAAGCTTAGGTTGTAGAGCATCAGACTTTTAATCTGAGGGTCCCAAGTCATTTATTTTGGGACAGCTGGTGGCCTAGTGGTTAGGGAGTTGCCCCTGCAATCAGAAGGTTGTGGGTTTTAATCCTAGGACCACTAGCGGGACAACTGAGGTGCCCTTGAGCAAGGTACAGTCCGCACACACTGCTCCCATTGTCCCCCGTTGGTGGCAGCCCACTGCTTCACTTGGTGAATGGTTTAAATATAGAGAAAGAATTTCACATTGTTCACACTGTGTGCTGTGTTGTGCTGTGGTGTGTCCACGCATGACTATAGAGGCCACTTTAAAGCAGTTACATCCAAATTTTTTACAGCAAAGCTAAAAGGAGTGTTTCAGTCTGCACTGCAGCCTGTTTATTTCAAAGAGATAAAGAGGGGTTGGAAAGTTCCATGTACAAACAAATGGCACGTTGGGGTACATAAACCTACACTAATGTCTTAAGTGAACCACAGGGACAATATTCAAATAAGGATATGAACCTTTTAAAGACTTTTCTGATGACATGCTTTTCTGATGACAAACTTTTGAATTGCAGGTGCTTTCGAGTTATTTATTTGTGTGGATTATTCTTTTTTTCAGCTGTTCATTGGAGAAGGATGGAAAATAGCCAATGGTACAATTAGGAAAATGAATATCTAATGGAAGCTACAGTAAATTATCATAACATTGACACCTCAATTTATCCTCTTTTCTCTGGTGTAAAATCCAGTTTGTGCTGAATAAAGATAACTGTTTTCTTTGCAGTGGTTAAGGTAAGAACAACACTAAGGCTAGCTTGGTAGGATGTATTAACCTCTAACTCAGTAGCTAGACTAGTTTGTGTGATCACAGGAATTCCCAATGATTATATGATGTAATGGTGAACACTGCATAACTTAATAACACTGAAATATTTGGAAGCTTGAATGCCCACTTAATTATTTAAGACCTGTTTATTCTTTGTTTTTTGTTTGTTTGTTGCCCATTTGGACATTTATTGCAAAGTTGGAAGAGGTCAACAACCGGACTGAATATCTGTGATTACTAAATCACACATAAGGTCAAGTCATATTACTTTTAACCTGCATAATATTGTGGTCTAAATGTTGTTCAAGCTATATCATTGTATGTTAACACTTTACAATAAGGTCCATTAAATAGTGTGCTTTTAACACCAACATAAACATCCCATAAAAATGTTGTAATCTGTCAACAGCAGTCATGACAGTTTACGTCCATTAATGTGACAATATCCTGTTACCATTATTGGTAACTGTCATTACAGATCCAAAAGTGTTTGAAGTCATGATTCAGTTTCTGTCACATACCCAGTCAGCGGCCGCTGGAGGCCACTGTTTCAGTTTTCTGTTAAGGACATTTAGTTTGACTGGGGTCTCATCTCTGGCAGATGGAAACAATAAGGGCTCTCAGCTGCCAGGGATGAAACTAATGTGCTCCATGTGTTTTGTGTTGAGTTTCTCCTTAAAAACCCCCATTTGTGGTTCTTCATTGTCGGTTCACCAACACGGTTTGCCTGAGTTGTGTTCTGTTTGGACTTAACCAGTATCTCATGCTTTATTTGAGTTTTGGCCTCCGTGCCTCTTTGCTTTGAATTATGAATAAAGAAAGAAAAAGTCTGCTCCTGTGCCTCCTTTCCAAACGGGCACAGCCAGGATGTGACAGATGAACCGACCCTAAGAAGTGGCACAGCAGACTTAGCCACGGGTCTGTGGGAACCAGATCAGAGTGAGTTGGTACACCCCACAGGAGTTGCTGGGGTACATTTACGGCTGGATTGGCCGACTGGGGTACGAACCGATGGTTTGGTCTCCGGAGGTTTTCGAGGACCTCTTTGTCTTAGGATGGGCTAAGAAGCCACGGAGGTGAAGGGGGTCGCGAAGCCTCCGGATCCGCTCCTCCAATCGGCTGCTCCGACCATCCCGGCTGCCCAGCCGAGCGTGGCCCCAAGCGCTCACGCCTGACTTGTTCTGGGAGGCGAGTCTCGCGCCGGTCCAGCGGGTCCTACCCTCACCTAGTGCAGACCCGCAGACCTATGGTGGAGCCAACATGGCAGCTCCCACAGCAGCGAAGAGGGAGAAGGAGGATATGAGGCAGAGCTCTCAATCCACCATTGCCTCAGGGGAGGTCCAGCGGATCCTCAAGGAGATAGAGGGGCGGTTGGACCGGCACGTGGAGCAGATCACAGGCCTGGCCCTTCCCCTCGGCCAGCGGTTCAGACAAGCTCCGCTCACGAGCACAGAAGCTCCGCTCACAAGCACAGAAGCTCCGCTCACGAGCCAAGCCATGGCCAAGCTGCAGCGCCAAGCCGCCGCTGAGCTGCAGAGCCAAGCCGCTGCGCTCCAGGACCAAAAAGCTTTGACAAGAGGGCACTTGCCACTACAGCTCCAGCCCCACTAGATCCCTTAGTGGAGCCCCTAGAGCTCCTATCAGTGCCACTAGGTCCTTTAATTGACCTGCTAGGTCCCCTAGACGAACTACTAGACCCCCTAGTTGAGCCTCTGAGCCACTTAACACCAATGAGCTCCCTTCAGTCATCAGTGCCGGCTCTGAGACAGCTACGGCCTCTCATGCCAGCCCCACAGCAGCCTTTACCTCCCGTGCCAGCCCCAAGATGGCTCCAGCCTTGCACGCTGGCCTCACAGCAGTCTCAGCCTCTTGTTCTAGTTCTCAGACAGCCTCAGCCTCCAGTTCCAGCTCCCAGATGGCTTCGGCCTCCCACGCCAGCCCCACAACAGCCTCAGCCTCCAGGTCCGGCTCCCAGATGGCTCAAGCCTGGTCCGACTCCCAGATGGCTCTATCCTGCACACTGGCTCCTGTCCCTGAGGCTCCTGTCCCTGAGGCTCCGGCTCCAGAGGCCCGCAGCACGCCCGAGGCTCCGGCTCCAGAGGCCCGCAGCACGCCCGAGGCTCCGGCTCCAGAGGCCCGCAGCACGCCCAAGGCTCCAGCTCCAGAGGCCCCAGCTCCTGCACCCGGGGTCCCTGTTCGTGAGGCCCCGGCTCCTGCAAGAACTCCCACTGCCTCAGTTGGTCCGCCGCCGTCCCCGTTGCCTCCTTGGCAGGGTCCTGGACCGCCTGACACTCCGGTGGTGCATCCTTGGGGGAGGGGTGCCTGCAGGGCCCCATCAGAGACCCAGGAATGTCCCGCAAATTTTGGGGGGAGGCGCAGAAGGGCTATGCACCAAATGGGCTCCACCACGGAGGGGTCCCCCAAGCGAAGCTCTGACCGAAGGGGGACTTGCCCCGGACGTAGGGAGGGGTTCTCGAGTGGAGCACGGACCCGGAGGTATCGGAGGGGCCTTTGTTTTTTCTGCCTCCTCCCCACCTCCTCTTTTGTGTTGGCCTGAGGGCCTTTTTTGGGCACCCTGGAGTGGCACCATATGAGTTCTGTCACATCCCCAGTGGAGGCCGCTGTTTCAATTTTCTGTTAAGGACTTTTAGTTTGACTGGGGCGTGGTCTCATCTCTGGCAGATGGAAACAATAAGGGCTCTCAGCTGCCAGGGATGAGACTAATGTGCACCATGTGTTTTGTGTTGAGTTTCTCCTTAAATAACCCCCATTTGTGTTTCACCATTGTTGGTTCACCAACACGGTTTGCCTGAGTTGTGTTCTGTTTGGACTTAGCCAGTATCTCGTGCTTTATTTGAGTTTTGGCCCCCGTGCCTCTTTGCTTTGCATTATGAATAAAGAAAGAAAAACCAAGGAAGTCTGCTCCTGTGCCTCCTTTCCAAATGGGCACAGCCAGGATGTGACACTTTCTGTCACATTACTGCTGACACCATTGCTTTAATTGGACATAATCTGTCATGACAGCTTATGACAGCTGCTATGAGTTTGTCAATATTATGTAACAAGGCTAATTAAAGTGTTACCAAAATAGCATTAATTCAAACATTGTTATGTATGAAGAATCTAGCTCATACACTTAATTCATCATAAATATGCATAAGCAGTTCATATGTAATATTTTAATGCAGGAGCAGAACTGATTAATGTAATACATTCAGGCATCAGTATAACCAGTTTACAGGAGTGATTCATGATGTCCAGCATCTAAGTGATGAGCATCCAGCTTATGGATGAATGCTATTTCAAGTTTCTCCACAGATCAGGAGGTTCATATAGCTAGACTCTAACTCATTAGCCAGGTCAGCAACTATTTAATCTTCATGGACTTTCATGGAATCTACAGTGCTGTGGTCCCTCTGAACTGACTTTTGTCATTTTTTTGCATATTCATCAACTAAAAAGAGCACAATCACAAACACTGAAGCAAGACAGCTTCTTCCCAAGCCATCCATGTCTGGGTCTGCATGATGCTATATGGAGACATATCCTACCAAGTGATTAGAAAAGAACCTCTGAAGCTTTGATGAGGCTCATCATCTTGATACACTGTGTAATGTTTCTTGCTTTGGCTGCTATGTTGTGCAAGAGAGAGCTTTTTTCCTTCTATCGTCAAACTAAGCACATCTTAATTGTTTTCCCTCATTACATTTCAGTGAATCAGATGTTTCCGCCATATGTCCCTTTGATAGATGATGATGGATGTTCAGTTAGTTAGAAAAGAAATAAGCTCTGTCAGTGACTAAGGAGGAACCGAACTGCAATGTCAGTGGTTACAGCAACTGCAGTATAAATGTTAGACAGCGTCCCAATGCCCCTGGTGCACAGCCTTGGCAGAGAAGTGTTGTTTCTGTATTTAGTTTGTGTGTCCTTTCATGCATGTTCTAAGCGATTTTTGTTTTTTTTCCCACTCTCAAGTGGAGGCATCCCAGTGTTGTACCACACTCCTGGCAGAACTCATGCCAGTGTAGCCGGGCGAAAAATGGGTACCTCTCATTTATTCAAAGCAGAGGAATATGCTAAAAAGTGCTAAATACCTTGCCATGCACTATTTGCATGCATGCATCTGCAGATTTGTTATTCCGTCATTCATAACCATTACGCATTTGAAACAAGTAGTGAAATGAATTGGCAGGTTTGGAACTAACGCAATGTGAATGAACAGTGTCAGTTAATACAACACTAACGGTGTTTGTGTTTGAATTTGCATCTAAAAATGTTAAAGGTAATGCAAAAACAAAAATAAAACACTAAAAACATAAAATAAAGCATTTTTTAACCTGGTAGTTTACGTCCTCTGTCATTTTATGCCATGCCATGGACCCCCTCTCTACAGGCCCCCTACAACCCATTTCCACTGGCAGAATGGAAATTGTTTTGAGTGTTTTTCATCAATATAATATAATAATGCAACTCCATCATCAGATGAGGTAAGATGCTGTGTGTGGCTACTAGTGAAGTGAAGTGGAGTGTTGAGCTGCTAGTGAGCAATGAGGGGTGAAATGGGAAGGACAGTGAGAACTGCCTGCTGTGCAAACAATTCAAACTTTTCCACAAAGACAGCCATGTAGGAACAAATTGAAGGACCACTACTTTCTTAACATTACAAAAATGCAAGGCAGTTACCTTAAAAAGAGCCTTTAAACACAATTTGAATTGAATGAATGTTGACTTGCTCACCCGCAGAGACAAAAGTTCACTTTCGGTTTTGTAAATCATCCACACCTCTAGCAGAATTGATTCTGTGGATGGCGCTGAACAGGGGCACAGTGGTGCAGAGGCCAAGGCTGATGCCTCACAGTGAGGAGGTGTGGAAAAACATACAACTCTGTGAGGTGTGAGGAGTGCCTTGTGTCTGTGTGGGTTTCCGCCGGGAGCTCCAGTCCAAAGAGCTGCAAGTCGGGTGGACTGGAGATGCTAAATTGCCTCCTAGATGTGACTGTGTTTGTGTGTCTGCCTTGACCTTTCACCCTATGAACCCTGGGAAAGGCTCCAGTACCCCCTGGTTAGGATAAGCAGCTATAATAGTTGGACAGTATAGAAGGATAACAGTCCAGAACTCCAAAACATTTGAAAGGTAACAAACTTGTATTCTTTCACCTAAATGCCTTAGCCCTTAGCACTCAGAGTGTAATAGTAAAATCTGACCACAACAAATATAAACAGTGTAAAACAATCTAAAACTGGTGGTTTTCTTCTACAGGCTTGCATTTTGCAGATTTGCTTGGCTGCTTTCTGGGCCCCCCTCCCTCTGCGGGTTTTCCACCCCACTTGTGGACAGAGACTATCCTGAAGTTCTCCCGCGTTCAAAGATCTTGAGGTTTTTTTGGTTTTTTTTTTTTGTGTCTAAGACCTAAATTAAAAGAAATTTGGCTATTTTTGTTCTTTATGGGCTTTGTGTGTGAGAAGCCACTTTTTAAAATAGTAGTAGTTATTATTAAATGTTTTTAAATTACCATAATTTTGTCATGTCCGGCGAGGATGGAGGATGCAATTGCAGGAGAAACTTCAGAACAAAGAATCTTTAATGAAACTTGGACAAAGACTGAACTCGCAGCGCTCCAAATGAAACCTTAAACTGAAACAATCTGTGATCTGAGTCAGCGACAACCTTTCACGGTCCGTTTGGTCAGGGCTTTAGGGGGCACGCTTGGCAGTGCACCTGCGTCACACGTGATACATTTAGGCTCACTCGCAATGGTGGCCAATAGGTAGGATCCGCTGCCATCAGGAACCACTGAGTGGTGGGCACGTGCGCAGAGTCTCGGCCCTTGTCTGGGAAACAAAAAGTGGGGCAGACAAAATGAATGATTTTGAAGAGTGTCCCCCCTTGCTATAATGGTTCTGGCACCCATGCTGAGCTCAGACACAACACTATGACATCACTCAGACGAGACCAGACATGAGGGAAACCTAATGCTCAGGTGAAGGCAGCTGCTGTGGGCGCAGTCGAGGTATGGGGTGCAGTTTGTAAAAACAGCTTAACAAATTTAGAGATGTCATCTTTTCATCATTTAGCGCAATTTTAGCGCAATTTTCACACCTTTAGTATTATGTTTTAGCACATTTTCCTGCTGCGTAAATGTTAAATGTTAAATTTAAATGTTAAATATACAGTAATCCTCCGCTTTTCGCAGGGGTTACGTTCCAAGAGCACCAGTGTATAGTGAAAACCCGCATTGTTGTGTTTTGGTTAAAAAAATGCCTAAAAATGCCTATTTTATAGTGTAAACCCCAAATATGCTCCCAAAACAATTTAATTTCATTTTAAACTCAGTTTAATACATTACCCTTAATGAAAATATAAAGCTAAGCCCATTCAGACTGTACTGTAATTCATGCATGGGCATTTTCTTTGGTATGCGCTGTCGTTTTCTTTGGTATAAACATGATAAAACAGTAATAAATTTGTGTAATTGTTAGTAATAAAAATACAGTAAAATGGAGGGGTAATCACCAATAATTTTTACAGCAATAATTTACGGTTCATCAGCGGTGCGTCTTATTCAGGGTTCTTCAGGAGGACTGTATTGTAGAGACCCGCCGGTTAAAGCAGACATTGGATGGCGACTGAGCTCAACAGCCTCTTTTAATTTAATTTACAGTAATAAAACTACTGGGCTTTAAGAAGAACAAAACGAAAAACAAGAGAAACACTCAAGATGAGTCAGGGGCGGACTGGCAATCTGTGTGTTCTGGAAAAGAACGGCTGTCCGATGCACGGCGGCCATCAGTCTGTCTTTCTCGGCCGAGACGCAGAACCTCTCATTGACGCCATAATGGTGTGCTACAGCGGCATAACTTATTCCTTCCCGGAGCATATCCAGGATTTCAACCTTCTCCTTGAGTGTCTTACACCTTCTCTTGTGCTTAGGTGCACTGCCAGGAGGCGCAGGGCGTTTGGGCGGCATCTTATGGCTTTTAGATGAATGAAATTAAACATGAGAACAGGAAGGCTGCAGCCAATAACTCAAGATTCACGATTCAAGATTCTTTATTCAACACAGTGATATGTATCCTGAAGTGCTCCTTTTGACAATGCAAACATTATAAACAATAAGTAGCTTTAAATTAAGAATATGGAATACTTTGAAGCACACTAAAGTATAAATGCAAAACAATAGAATAAAAAAACTAAAAAAGAGCACAGTCTGAACGGAGTGGCCCGGAAGGCGTCTGGATGTGGCTGCGCCACCCCCTACACTGATTTATATTTAGCTGAATTTATATTTGGATAACTGTTTATGTTACAAAATTAGTGCATTTTTCTTAATAATTTAGAAGTAAAATATGTAAAAAAAAAACCATACTGCCACGAAAAAAGCAAAAAAACAAAAAATACGGAGAATATTTGCAGGTTCCACGTTATTGTTGAGACAGTTAGGTTTTCAGAAAAAAATTACGTGTGAATCCGCGACTCCTGATCCGCGCAAAACCAGTGGGTTACTGTATATCTAAATGTTAAATCTTAAATCTAAATTTTAAATATATATCTAAATGTTAAAGATATATCTGTCAGGTTCCGACAGCGGCCAACAGGGGTTGCTCTTTGTTTATGTTGGGGTTTCTGTGTCTGAACTTTTATTTTGATATGTGGAGCACCACCGGCAGCGAGTTAGACTAGGATGAGTTTCAGCTGCCGGGTACACAAAGAGCTGGGTTTTGTGTTATGATTGGTTTACTTTGTGTGACTAATTGTATTTAAGTTCAGTTGGGACTGTTGTCGGTCCACCGTCTTCTTAGCCGTCATCACAGGCGTCTTTACTGAAGTGTTTGAGTTCTCATGTTTCTAAAGCATTATCGAGTTTCAGTCAGGCCCTCGAGTCTGTTTTGTTTTTGGTGCTAAAATAAAGAAATACTAAAGAAAGAAAGATGGACGCCTGCCTTCACTGGAGTAAAGGAGGAAAGTGTGACAATATCTAAATGTTAAATCTTAAATCTAAATGTTTAAAGGATATGCTAAATGGCCATGCCTCGTGATTACAATTGGCTTTTACTTAGAAGGGAGCTGGACTGCATGCTGTAATATCCTCTCACCAACATGGAGGATTTGCCTTAAATGATCTTAAATCAAAATATTAAATATGCAAAATATTTGTCGCATTCTAAATGTGGAAAATATATCTCCCACTCTAAATGTGAAAAATGTATCTCAGCTCTAAGTGCTAGATCTCATTCCTGCATTTAGAGTTATAATCCCACATTTAGAGTCGCCGTTTGTAAAAGTGCTAGATTTAAATCGCACATTTAGAGCACAACATTTAAAATACACATTTAGAGCCGAGATATATTTTTCACATTTAGAGTCAAGATTTAAGATCATTTAAGGCAAATCCTCCACGTTGGTGAGGGGATATCACAGCATGCAGTCCAGCTCCCTTCTAAGTAACAGCCAATTGTAATTAGGGTCGTGGCCGATTAGCATATCCTCTAAACATTTAGATTGAAGATTTAACATTTAGATATATATTTAACATTTAGATTTAAAATCTAAATGTGTGAAAATTGCGCTAAATGATAAAAAATGACACCTCTACATCTGTTAAGCTGTTTTTACAAACAGCACCCCATAAGCACCAACATAAACTGAGGGTTCTTCCATATAAGTAGTTGTTTTGCCATGTGATCATGATTTACCTTTTTTGCGCACCTAGCGCTGATCCATACCGCTCGCATTCTAAGGGTTAAATTATCTTTTCATTTGTGATTAAATCATCATGCACCAGCTGGCAGGGAAATTAATGTTTCTCCTCATCCTCCCACCACTCCCAACTATCAGGTGACACTGGCTCAGAAACCCCCCTGGACATCATGTCTAACTCAGAAATACATCAACACATAGAGGGAATATGCCGCCTCTGATTCATACGCCCTAAAAACAGAGACTGCAGGTTAGGATTCTACATATAAACACTGGTAATGAAACCTCTTACGATTGTTTTCTTCTGTTTTAGAAGAAGAATTTTATAACCACTATTGTTAAGCTGATGTAACAAGATCTTATTTAAAGTCAATTTAAATTATATTTCTTTTGTCAAAAACACAAAGTCAGAAATGTGTAATAACTTATGCACAAAAAAGCAGTAAAACCTGAGATTTTATCCTAGCAGTGATTACATTGATCTTTAAAAGTCCTTATGAGAGCAAGACTGAAACTGCCACTTAATGCTATTTAATGTACTTTGGTACACATTCCTCTAATGGTAATATTGACAATGTAATAAGCAAACGTGCATTTTTACTATATTTATCATCTTTATATTACTTGTATTAGTGGTATTATTATATGGTTGCTAAGTTAATCATCATATTCTAAGAGCCTATATTTCTTGAGACAATCTAAGTCGTCAGCTTCTACGGGTCCCGTTTGCTGGATCTTAAGGTATATAGTGTTTCCATGACAGGATTCTTTTCCTTAAAGGTTAATTGAGAGTCAGGCTCACTTTTGGGCCTCTCTAAGGCAGGCCCTTCACAGGGGCAGTTGTGTTTGACATGGAAATTGTGGCAAAGAGGGGCGACGAGAGTGAGTCTGGTTCAGGGGAGATAACAGCAGAGCAATGAAAACCGTATAGTACATTTGAACTCTCATGCCAAGTCTGGCTCAGAGATAGATTGCCAATGAGTGGCGGTGGTTTGGGGAGCCCAGGGTAGTTCTGAGCTACACCTGTGGGTTTTGCTTTACTCTGAATCCCTCCATTTAAATCTGCCGCTGTTCAGTTTTCCGAAAGCTTAAGAGCATCTTTGGTCAGTAAAGAATATGAAGTATTGCCGTGCCAAAGGAGAGAAGACTTTTTAGATTTGTGTAGGATGGGGCTGAGTGGTCCAGGCCATCAGTATGCAGGCAAAATCTGCCTTTTTG
>JBBPCX010068733.1:0-11959 GCA_037974365.1 Hydrocynus forskahlii
TGTGTGTGTCTGTGTGTCTGTGTGTGTGGAAAGTTAAGACCAATGGAGGCATATCTGATACTTTATTCGTGAGCACCATGACAGTCTTAATCTTGCATGAGTAATGGGTGTGTGTGTGTGTGTGTGTGTATGAGAGAGAGAGAGAGAGAGAGAGAGAGAGTGCAAATTTCTCTGGAGTGTGAATCAAATGCTTGAGTCCTGTCAGAGGAGTTACACTCATATGCAGACCCTCTCAGGTTACCACACATACACACATTACTGCCCTTGAAGCAGGTAAATATAGTAAGTATTTCTCCCTCACACACACTCGGTTCTTTAAGAGGGGAGAACACACAACTCAGACAGACAGTATCGCTTGAAGAAGAGATAACAAAACAATCTCTCTCTCTTTCTCTCTCACCCCCTCTATCTATCTATCTATCTATCTATCTATCTATCTATCTAAAATCTTAAAAGAACTTTATTTCTTTCTTTCTAGTTGATATCTCTCTCTTCAATATTGTATTTCTCTCTCTCTTTCACTCTTTCAATCTCTCTCCAATATCTTTCTTCTTTCTTTCTTTCTTTCTTTCTTTCTTTCTTTCTCGGGCTGAGAGGATCTGGCAACCTGTCTGGGACAAAACAACAAACACCTGAAGTGTGAAGCTGTTGTTTATGGAGAAGGAGAGCGAGGGCGAGCGAGAGGGGCGGCTGGTGACAGCTCTTGAGTGTCTGGAGGACTTTCAGAATGATCCACATGCCATTGACTCCAGCTGGTCCTGGGTAAAGTTCTGTTTGCCTGCCACCTCTGCCCTGTTAGCCTGGCACTGCTGCCCTGAGTGTTCTGGCTGTGTTGCATGAAGCTACAGTGACACCAGCTTGTGTTGCTGGATTTTAACGTGAAAGTGTGAAGTCACATTTACACAGTTTTTTATTTTTTCATTCATTTTTTATTCTTAAAACACATTTGCTTTATTTATTCATAAACCGCTTTGCATTTCAGGCCCTTGGCCCAACAGTAACATTGCACTTTGGCCTGTTAAAAGTGTTGGCACCCCTGCTCTAAACTGTCATTATCAGTAAATAGTAAAAATATGTTAACACATTACATTCATACAGTATAAAAATTATATCCTGGTAAGTAAAAACATCCAAACCCAGTAATATTTCTAATTATGAGACCATGTGATCCCAACCCTAGCCTACTTCCAGATAATTATACGAGCTTTAAGTCATTTAATCTAATAAAATTGTCTTGACAAATAAAGCTTGTTTATAAAAGTCTATATGCTATATTACCTCCTAACAATATAATATTACAGGACATTTTAAGTTATCTTAATTAAAAATAGCCTTATTTCACTGTTTCTGACATTTGTAGACTATAAAACAGACAGCAAAAAAGCTAAGGGGAGCTCAGATGTAAACAGAGTTCATAATGTAACTTTGCAATTGACTATGCAGTCTCAAGTGAACAAATACTATTACTTTTAAACAGTCTAGAAAAACAATAGTAGCTATAACACAGATAAAGACAGTTATTTCTTAGCGACCCCTATTGAAGCTCCACATGTCTATGAGTGTTTATATGGATGTTGATGATGGTAAAATGGTGAATCTGAACTGAATCACTTTTCTTTGGGGACTATTTTGCCTCACGATGCCCTGCCTGTATCCCTCCACCATGAATGGGTTTAGTTTTAGGATCAAAAGCTTCTCAAATCTCTGGTAAATCAACATCTCAGACATCATTCCATTTAATGGAATAACTTTGAGGGCGCTTTTAAAGGGCAGACATCTGGTTCCATTCACCACCACTGTGAACAGTTCTGACTCAGAGGGATTCTCCAGATTGGAGTGTTTCACACCAAACCCACTTTGAACCTCTCTGTTTACATCAATTTTAACTACTTAATTATTCAGAAAATGTGCAGGAACTCCCTATATCTAGCCTGGTCAGGGTGTGTTGACATTGTGTATTGCGAGTGTGTGAGTGTGTGTATATTCCAGTGTGCTGTAAAACTTGGTCAGCTGACTCAGAGCCATCTCTTTTCACCGCCTGCAATCACACCAGCCCTCATATGATTCTCATGCCAACAGACCAGCTGGTTTCACTAAAACACCCATTCAGCACCAGCACAGAATTCCGCAACAGCAATGACTCAGCACTACACACACTCAGACTCACACACACTTCAATCAGAGTTTATGATCTCTTTTACTCATCTGTCGGCCTTGCCATTCATTGATAGCCATAAGAAAGACTGGGATGGTTGTGTTTGAGACTGATATGTGTAAAAATGTACTGTGATTACTCCTGCTGGATAACTGAGAGACATATTAGACACAATCAGGAATGTGTAGAGTGAACCCATACTCCAGTCAAAATATTGTTAAGTATAATGACTGCGGCAGAAGTATGAGTTCAGTTCTGAGTTGCTTATAGAACCTCAGTGCATCCAGGACTGAAGTGTGTTAGGCTCTTTTCTGCTTCTTCTCTGGACCCTTTTGGCCTAAAATGTTGTGACCACACACTGGCCATTTTAACAGAAACACCTTTGATGAAATTGGTAGGTAAAGTATGCAGCAGTGGATGGGCTAAGGTCTGTAACTAAAACAAACCTACAAGTACACCTATATGGTATGTGGCTTAAAAATAGTAGGTGGTCCTAAGAAACTTGCAGCTCTGAGTGTATCTATATCTCTATATCTAGGTCACTAGGTGCAAGTGTGTTAGTGCGTGTATTTAGTAACGGCCACTGAACCAGACAGTAAACATCAAATGCAAACAAAATGAAGCACTAAAAAGGGATTGGTGAATTAAGTGCAAATGACTAGAGAAAATTAAATGGCCCATATTGCAGAACACAATCTTTTGAAAGAAAAAAAGTGTTTGATAAATAGTGTTAAAATTTCTGTATGGTCCACACATGGAAACTATGCTGCAAAATCAGCTCATTTTGCAAAACTGTTTTTGTGATGTCACAGTAACCATCACCTAGCCTATAGCAGTTAAGCCCCTCCCATTCACGCTGAAGTTACAAGGAGCCTGGACTGCTCTTTGGATTAGTCACACCCAATCAGAACAGAGGTTCTTTACATTTTAAAGGCCTAGAAACTAAAGTGGTATTTAATTCTAGAAAAATAACTGTAGTCTTTTAAAAAGATTTCACGAAGACTGATTTAGGAGTGATGGACATTTCAGCACCACTTGCCAATTACATCAACTACAGATGCTGGAGCTCAGCCCAATTTAACCCCTATATATAGGCTACTACAGTCCAGTTTCTAGTTACAGCGCTGTTCTCCTGATGGTTATCAAATTGTTGGCATATGATCCCATGAGTTCAAGGGGTGCGTAGGTCATTACACAGCAGTACTGGCTCGGTTTACTGTAAGTAAGCCTCCTTGGCCCTTTTACCTATTTGGCCTGTTTGGTGCAGCTGTTTTCAAAGGAGCCAATCAGCAGCCAGGAACACCTCATGATTTCACCTGCAGCTCCCTGATTTGACAAGAATCGGGCCCTTTGAGTCCACACCCACATCCGGCTTCTGAATGTGAAGTCCTGACCTGAGGTCAAGAGGAAGAAAATGAGAAAGTCAGAGAGGAGGGGTGGAGGGTGCTGGGGGAGGGGAGAGCGATGCTGTTTTCAGGCTTTGCTTCAGAGGCAGGTTCACTCTGCCTCATTTAAAGAGTTTGTTGTCTATACTCCCCCTCACACCCAGCACACACACACACACTCACCCAGACAGATTCTCACAAATGTCGTGTTAAACAGCAGCATGTGTCTGACACATACTGTGTGAAATATGTGAAATAACAAGTCTTAGTACAAAATGCATTCTTAAGCGAACACACAGATTCATTAACAGTTGTAAGGTGAAAATAAAGTCATTCAGGGTTTGGTGTAAAATGTTCTGTTCTTGGTTACTGAGTCAGATTTATTCACAGTGGTGGTGAATGGAACCAGACGTCTGCAAAACTGCCCTTAAAAGACTTATTTTGTTCAGATTTGACACTCTTTGGCCATCATCAGCATTACATATAAAACTCTTTATTTGTGTTGCAGACATATCGACATCTGGTTCTCTTCACCACCACTGTAAAGAAACTTCTGAGTAAAGTTTCTCTACAATGACCCGGTTCAAGTCAAGGCAAGTCAAGTAGGTTTATTTTAATTTCAACTGGATACACAGTGCAAAGTGAAGCGAAATAATTTCCTCAAACACCATGGCACAACCATTTCATCCAAAACCCATGCTGAAGGGCAACCACTGAATTAAACAGTTTTTTAAATGAAAAAATTTATTTTCATTTTAATAGCTCTGTTTTGATTGTGTAGCCCCTCAGCCAAGACTTTGTTAGTGTTTGATTCTTTAGTTTTGCACTGGAGCTACAAGGCCCTCCATGTGTGTAACTGGAGGAGGGTTTCTGCGGTCATGTAACGTCCTAAATAAACTTGCAGGCATGTCCCACACTGCCCGTGTCTGCCGAAGAAATTCCTTATGTGTGTGCGTGAGTGTGAGGGTGTCTGTGAGTGTGCCTTTTTATAGAAACTGCTGATCAGTCCAGAAATAAAGAAAAAAGGCCCAGTCTACAGAGGCAGAGCAGTTTAGTCTTTCAGGTTTGAAAAAGCTCGTCTTGTTAGCGCCATAAATAAAGCATTATAAAATTTTACATTCAGATGAGAGGACACACATGTTTCATTATTTCACTGTGACTGTTTATCTATGCTTATCTCATTTTGAGTTTTCTAATGATAACTTTGAATTTAAGTAAGAAAAAATACACCTGCATATGTTTAGTGTACATAAAGCACTGGGAATATTTATTTTAAACACTCATTGTGTGGCCTTTGGCTGTTCTGTGTGTTTTCCTCAAAATAAACTTTGTTTTCTTGGGTTAAATTAGTGAAAACACCCTGCTGGTGAAATTCCCTCCTACTGAAATTAATTTGTGGCCATAACTTAGTAAGAGATGAGCATGAGATAACAAACTGTGAGCATGCTTTAGTAAGATGGGTGATCAAGGTAATTAAAAAGTATTTTTTTAATTATTACTTTTTAATTACCTTGATCACCCAACTTACTAAACCATCTTACTAAACCATCTTACTAAAGCATGCACCAGTTGTAGGTGCGATTACTTAATGAGACTGACTTTTTTTCATTATGCAAGATGTCTGGTACCTAGAACTGCTGAGAGGACATGGTCACAACTCTTATAATTTTTGGGAATGATTTCATTATCTTGTTCCCTTGTCTTATGGGAGCGATGGCCTTGACTTGGGATCCTGTTCCCATACCTTAGTAAGTAGCCACATGTTATTTTTTATAGTACCAGTGTGGCTCTGTAAACACCAATAATGAAAACATGCCCATTTATTAAAACATTTTACTCAGCTGGTGTACACTGGTGTATATTAGTCTGTATACATTTACTGTTGTCTCTCTGTATAAACCCAGTTAATATTCATCTATTAAAAACTGTTGAAAATCTCGATGTACACAAATGTTTGACAGACAGTGAGATCAGAGAACATATACTCACTTCTCTGACAACTTTCTTGTACAGAACTGTTTCCATCCACTCAGTACTGACACAGCAGACAGGACAATACAAAAATGACAAGCTGAATCCCTTGCTTGCCCACATTTTTGCTCTACTCACACTCATAAATCTTCGAGGGCAGATAAACTAGAGCAGTTGTCAAACTGGTCCTAATTTTGTCCACAATTTTGCCCTACCTCTATGTGTTGGAAGTAAAAAATGTAGACCGTGTTACAGGCCCTGAGGACTGCTTTGGAAACCAATATGGAACCAAGCGGTAAATTGCATTGGTTAGTGGGTTGGTCATCATTTCAAAGTGTATCTAAATGACAAACAATGTAATCAAAGCTTAGGATCATTGAAAAAAAATAGTAGCGTTGCTACAAGAAATTGTGTCTTAAGCATCCAGTTAGTATTTTCAATTTTCCAGTGTAGGGACCCGTGATTAGGGGGCTATTGTTGTTCCCTACAATATTGTTCTATGTAGTGCTCCTGTGTCAGGCACAATGGTTAGTTGGCCATTCCTGTTGCCTTGTAATAGTGTTTTGTACAGTCCTGTAATGTAAGCACTACTGATAAGGGAGCCATTCTTGTGCCCTGTAATAGTGTTCTATATAGTCCGGTAACATAGAAAATGGTGATTACGGGGCTATTTCTGTGCTCTAATATAGGGAATAGTGACTAGGGGGCCATTTCTGTTAACTATATAATGTTCTAAATGTATATAGTGTCCTATATACTGTTCCAACATAGGGGATTGGGATTAGATGAACCTGTTCCCTATAATAGTGTTCTAAATAATGATTTAATGCTGGGAATAGTGATTGGGGGCATTCCTATTCCATATACCAGTGTTCTATATAGTGCTCCAATAAAGGAAATAGTGACTAGGGACAATTCCTGTTTCTGATGTTCTATATAGTGCTGCAATGTAGGGGAACAGTGATCTGGCCGTTCCTGTTCCCCACTGTGTACCAGCAGGAGAATTTAGAGTTCCTGGTTGTGACACCCTGTTCTCATTCAGAAAGGCCAATGAGAAGCGAGACTGCAGCGTTAGGACACGTGCACTGCATAAACATGATCAGATGTTTTGTTCCACACAAGATGCCCACTGAGGTGACCCAGATATCAGAAGAAAGAATGTATGGGACACTGCGGCGAGCCTGTTTTCATTGTATAGCAGACAGTCTGCTCTGAAAGGAGCTGGTGCATGGAGAACGGCGGCGGGTTCTGGCAGCTAGGCCAGTCCTGAGTGATTATACTGGCCTCAGTCAGTGTCTGGGGCGCAAGAGTGGCGGCACGTGAGTGTGGTGTAACGTGGCCCAGCATACAGAGCCCAAAAACCACAATGATCTGACTTCTGTTTTCCGGCTCACAGAACTACCTCATTTCACTCTCTTTCTTTCTGTCTGTCTCTAGTATGGCTAGGCAATGCTTATATGTTTGCCATTTGCACAGCTGGCACTTTTCCCAGGCAAGATTTCTTTTTTGTTTTTCGATCTCTTTCGCGCATGCACACACACACACACACACACACACACACACACACACACACACACACACACACACACAAATTACCTACCCCTCTGAAAGGTCTTGAGAGAGTTTTACCTTGTATACTGTACACTCACAGAGTGTTGGACCATCTCTGCCTCACTGTCCACTTCATGGGACCATCAAAACATCTGTTGTAAACATGCCTACTTGCATATTAGTCACTGCTAGGAGGTTGAATATCTTACTGTGGAAACATAATCATCTTTACATTGAAGAGAATAGACTCAAATGACATACATGAGGAGGACAACAAGCTAAAAGCTAAAAATAGCAAGTTATCTACCTGGGTTTCTAGATAGGCTACTCTTCCTCAGTTGAACTTTTTTGTGGGAATAATAGCATACGTCTCTGGTGCTCATCTTGCGCTGAATAAAGTGCTGTGTAGGTAAAAGTCATAATAACGCTAGCTTGGTTGTATTTATTCCTCTAGCTTAATGGCAAGGCAAGTAGTCAGAACTGGGTCACATCACAGGGATTGCTGTATTTTGTGTAATTCATGCTGGGTATTGTGGCGAGGG
Organism: Hydrocynus forskahlii; assembly: GCA_037974365.1. NCBI lineage: Eukaryota > Metazoa > Chordata > Actinopteri > Characiformes > Alestidae > Hydrocynus > Hydrocynus forskahlii. The sequence goes on from JBBPCX010068733.1 coordinate 7,605, forward strand.
AGTGGTTCAGCCTCCATCTTATAAGACCAGCTCGCCCTCTTAGAGCATTACAGCGTCAAGCACAGCCCGACTTGACCCACCTCTTCTCAAAGGTCGAAGACACATCAAGACTTTTCTTAGTTTTGGAACCAAAGTACTGGAACAAACATCCCCTCAGCATCAGAACTGCTGAGACCCTCACCGTCATCATACAGAGACTGAAGACCTACTTCTTCACTCATCACATCTATATGTTGATGTCATATACTAACTTAACTAACACAAACTTAAATAACCTCAAAAAACTGTCTTCTGTGTGTGTGATCTTTGGACCATGATGAAGTAACACCACCTATGATAGAATTGTAGGCAACTAGCTCTTAATGTTAAGTCTAAGTTTACTAGTGTGATGTTTTCTTGTGGACTATAAAGCATCTGTGTACACTGCTCGGGATAAAAGCGTTTGCCAAATGCTGTAAATGCAAATGTGAATGTAAATGTAGAATGACGATAAACAAAAATATGAAAAATATGTAACATCATGAATGCGTGGACAGATGAGGCTGAAGGATACTAAAGAATATTGAGTAACCTGACAAAACAACACGACAGACCACAAAACTGCTTTAAACTAAGTCTGGTCAGAAACTGCACCGGGAGAAAATTGCTTGAGTACTAGAAGTATCTGGGTACCACTTCAGTGTCTATTTATTGGCAGTTCTATTCAGTTGAAACTAAAGTTTAAGTGGAGGACCCCCAGCACAGGGACACTATCATGGTCAGGCTGAATCTAGATTAACCGCAACAACAGTTTTACAGCTATAAAACTAGGCTTAATAATTGTCCCAAAAACTCTTTGACACTTGGCTACTGAATAGGGAGTTATACAGATTGTTACAGGATATGGACAAAGGTATTGGGGCACACCTGTTCTTCAGGGTTTGGGCTAGGGCCCTTAACTCCTGTGAAGGACGATCTTAATGGTTCAGCAGATCAAGACATTCTGGACAACACCACGCTACCAACTTTGTGAACCCAGTTTGGGAAAGAACCTTGGGGAAGAAGACATGGTTGGATGAGTTTGGTATGGAATGACTTGACTGTTCTGCACACAGCCCTGACCTCAACTCCATCTAACACCTCTGGAATGAACTAAAACGATGACTGCAAGCCATCACCTCTACAGACTGAATGGGCACAACATTCCCCAGAAACTCCAAAATCTTGTGGAAAGCCTTTCAAGAAGAGTGGAAGGGAGACCAACTCCATACTAAAGTCTATGTGTTTGAATGCAGTGTCATTAAAGGCCCTGCTGGTTTAATAGTCAAGCGTCCCAATACTTTTGTCCATATGTTGGCGCTTCCACCACTTTCACTCCACCAGTTTCTTTAAGTACCAGTATTCAGACAAATGGCTGGGCAGACTGCTAGGATGATGACCTACTAGCCAATCGCAGCACAGGACAGGCGACGGGACTAGCCAACCACAGCGCGAGAAGGCCTGAATACGGGTGGGCTGAAAAGTAAACCACTCACAGCAGCAGCCCTCGCACGTCAGAAAATGGGGCTTTGCTATTGGTCGGTTCGGTCACCTCATCAGCGGTTTTACAGTACCCATATCCTTCATTCTTCTTTTTTATTTATTTACTTTTATTTTTAGCATTTTACCTTCGTTCATAGTGTCTCACTTATAAAGTTTAAGTGAGTTTAGGTACCAAAACGAATCATTTTCTACTTGACCAGTTCCAACTTCTGACTACCCTTTATATAGTTAAAACAAAGTCTAGTACTGTGCCTTTAAGAGTGATATGCAAATGACGTCAGTTGTGATTGGCCTGTATTGTGGTTCAATGGACAAGGCTGAAAGGCTGGCATGTATATGTATAAATTTAAGTCACACCAAGAAAATAATAATAATAATAATAATAATAATAATAATGATCATAATAATATAATAACAATAATAATAATACTCGATTTACCACTGTTTATAGTCTACATCAACACTTTCATTACAGTCACAGTTATGGCATTTGGCAGACGCTCTTATCCCGAACGACGTACATCAGTGCTTAAAGCAGTCAACATCTGTTCTTCATACCTGCAAATTATTCATTTTTTTCAAGGTGGAAAAGCATAAAGGCCCTTTAAACAGTTCTATATCTCAGTTGATTAGTTTGAAAACGTCACATATTTGAGTTATAAACAATAAAAACATATTCTAATCCAAGAGACGTAACATTAATATATGAAATATGTTTAACGTTTAGTCTGACTGTGACGTGTCAAAGGAGGCAAATTTGCATACTGACATCTGATTGGCTGACGGTTGGGGTTTCTTTTGATATAACGTCACCGACTCGCGAGACAGTGGATGTAACCTGGCAACAGCCGTAACGGCTGACAGCCCTGGCTTCTTATAGATGTGTATTTTTATGCATACTTTAACAAAATATGACCTCAAATATGAGTGTCTGAAGGACACAAGAGAGTGGAGAGTGGATTTCACCGCCTGGTTGATGTCAGGACGCTTACGTGGAAGCCTGCCGGAGAGGTAAGCAGCTCTAAATTAAAATTTTGTGGATCTTTCCTTGGCTCGGTGTGGAGTTAACGCTAGCCCTGGGATGTAAATAGAGGGTCTGACAGGACGAGAAAAGTGCACGTCCTTTGGCCATTTCCCTTTCAAAAACGAAAGTGTCATTCATTTACGCAGGCGAAACCTAGAGTCTGCAGTCGTTTATTACCGTTTTATTTACGTCTGGAGACGAGCATCACCTGATGAGTCATCAGCTGATCATTAGATCAGAACAGGTTCTGTCAATCATTCAGTCCCCCAGAGGATATAGCCGAAAAGGTGGAGGGGCGTGTGTGTGTGTGTGTGTGTGTGTGTGTGTGTGGGAGAGAGAGAGAGAGAGAGAGAGAGAGAGAGAGAGTGTCTTTATGTGAGTGTCTGTGTGAGTGATTGTGTGTGTGTCTGTGGGTGTTTGTCTCTGTGTGTATGTGTCTGTGTGAGTGTCTGTGTGAATGTCTGTCTGTGTGTGTCTGTGTGTGTATGTGTGTGTGTGTGTCTTTGTGTGAGTGTCTGTGTGAGTGTTTTTGTGTGTATCTCTGAGTGTGTGTCTGTGTGTGTCTCTGTGTGTATGTGTCCTTGTGAATGTCTGTGTGTCTGTGTCTGTGTGTGTGTGTGTGTGTGTGTCTGTCTGTAAGTGTGTGTCTGTGTGAGTGTCCGTGTGTGTAGTCTTGTTGAAGACCGTTGCCTGACCTCCAGAACGTTTTCCTGAATTGCTGCTGACCCCTGTTTTTCATCTTCAATGCACAATCATGTTCTGCTTGTCTGAGCAGATGCTGAACATTGTCTGTACTTGAGGGGGGATTTCACCACTTCCCAAAATCTGTGTGTAATTCTGAGAAAACAAAGTCATTCAGAGAAGGTTTGGTATGAAATGGTTTGTAATTCTCTTTTTTTTTTTTACTGTGGTGGTAAATGGAACCAGGGGTCGTGGTGTCTACAACACAAATATAGCCATTTTATTTACAACCCAAACCCTTCTGTAAACCTACATGTCTCTTCTGAGTGTTTATATGGAATGTTGAAGATGGTAAAATAGTGGTAAAGTTTATTTGAGGACTATTTTACCTTACACCTTAATGCACCTTCTCACAATAAGTGGGTAAAAAAGCACAATTAAAGCCAAAAGCTTTTCTCAGAACCATAATTAATCAATGTCTCAGGCATTAGACAGTGTATTCATAACTATTTCATTTAATAACTTTAAATTCTGCAGACATTTGGCTCCTGTCGCCACCCTTGTTAACAGTTCTGTCTTGGTAAGTTTCTCTAGAACGGAACATTTCACTGAAGTGAAATGTTGCAGCCTGACCTGCTTTTTGAGGGAGGTGCAATAAAAGACAGTGCTTTACATATTTACATTTTAGCCATGAAGGCACAGCAAGAAAATCCGCTAACCAGTGAGGTTGGAAAATGGTCATGTCAAAAAGAATGATAACTGTTTTGCTCAAATAAAAACACCTAAACATTGCAGGTGGGCCTAAGATGAAGAAATGTGTGGTATTTGCCCTTTAATGACTTTACTAACCCCAGACCTTTGTCTCTTTGCTGATGTACAATAGTCAAAAGTCTGTGAGTCTTGAGCCCCCCATTTCTTTATATTTTGCATTGAATCACTTTGTTAGTTCAGAAATGTTATTTTTTTCCTGTCAGACTCTCTTATCTTTGGTATACTGAGAAGAAATTAAAGAAATTTGAACAAATGTTTCACTGGGACAGGCTGCAAACTATCTAAAGTTACAAGGAGCCTAGATAAAGGAGTTCCAACCACTCAGCATTCAGCACCACCAGTATACTGATCACCGCCT
>JBBPCX010068734.1:0-11955 GCA_037974365.1 Hydrocynus forskahlii
CAAAAGCCTCTAAACGTCTTCTCCGTCAAAAATGAGATAACGATGTTGAATGAATGCTCTCCACACGTAGTATATGTACATCAAATCATTTTACTTAAAAAAAACATTAAATGCCACCCTCTGTCTCGTCTGAAATATCGATGTTGGCAAAATCCTCTAAACGCCACTTCTGTTTGGCTGCAAAAGCCTCTATCTGTTCCGAGAACCAATCAGAACGCAGGATCAAATCATGTGACGCCGCGCTGAGGAACCGGCGTTTTTGTAAACAGCGTTACTAATGATTGAGAGTGCATGTGAGAGAGAAACAGATAGTGTGTGTGCGTGTGTGTGTGAGAGAAAGTGTGTGTGAGTGAAAGTGTGTGTGAGTGAGAGTGTGAGAGAGCGTGTGTGTGTGAGAGAGTGTGTGTGAGTGAGAGTGTGAGAGAAAGAAGGAGAGAGCGTGTGTGTGAGAGTGTGTGTGAGTGAGAGTGTGAGAGAAAGAGGGAGAGAGCGTGTGTGTGAGAGAGTGTGTGTGTGTGAGAGTGTGAGAGAGTGCGTGAGAGAGAACATGTGTGTGTGTATGAGAGAGAGACAGCGAGCGTGTGAGAAAATGTGTGAGAAAGTGTGTGAAAGTGAGCGCGTGAGAGAGAGCACGAGCGTGTGAGAAAAAGAGAGACAGTGTGTGTTCTTTAAAAGACTTTTATCAGAATGTTTTGCACTGTTCTCTCATAGAGATTTTATTAACCTAAACATTTCAAATATGCTTTTTATGTTTTTAAATAACATATAACTGTGTTACACTTCAGTATTATTAAACACTTTAATACTTCATGTATTTTGTTTGGTTTAATGTTTTGTTTGTGTATTGTCTGGGGTGTTGTATTGTGTATGGGGTGGGATTAGCTCATGAGCACAGGTGCCATCCGAAAATGGGTATGGATGTATGAATGAACCTAACCCCCCCCACCACCACCACCAACCCCAACCAAACAACCAAAACACCCTTTGCTTATGTATCATCATCATTTTCGGTGTTTCCAGTTTCATTCATGTAATCAATTCAAATATAAAACTAAACTAAAGCTATTTGCTACTGCAGGGCATTCACGTTTTATCTAGTTTGTTATAGAAAAAAGAGTCCAGAGCATGGGGGGCAGCACCATTATAGCTTTATAACCATTATCATCCCCATAATAATTCTCTGATTATGCTTATTATTTGTCTATTTCTCATCATCATCATCGGTGTTATAAACTGACTATAAACTGTATAAACTTAAAGGGAGCATTTTTCAACCAGGCAGCATAAATCATCAGAACACCGGAAACATTATAGCGGGGGGGACATGTCCCCCTCACTCTTCAAAATCATTTGTTTCATCCTGCCCTCTCTTTGTTTCTCGGACAACGGGCAAGACTTTGCACGCAGGCAATCCCCCCTTTTCCTCTAGACAATGAGCCATTCAGCAGCCCATCCAACACCTCCCCTCAGCAGCCTTCCGGCGCCCCTGCAGCCAGTGGTGATGTCTGGAGAGTGCTGATGTTTCCTAACTTCAGGTAGCATTCTGCAGACTGCAGAAAAAAACATTTTAGAATCAGAATCAGAAAACTATTGATCCCAGAGGAAATTGCTTATGTAATGACTGCAAAGACACAGACTCCAGAGAAGTGACATGCACTCATTTACCCTTGAACTGTGCACTGAAGACAGTGTGTAGGAGCAAACAAGTACATGTACAAGTCATAAGTAACAATTAAAACAGCTTTTAAGATATTAATCACCATAAACCAGTGACCTGAATGCAACGTAGCACAGATAAACTTCCCTAGGGATAGGTAGCACTGAATCCCAAGACTGGAACTGCACATGTGCCGTACCGGTAGCACATCTCGATGGGTATTGTTTTTTGACAGAACACCGGCGCCCATGACTGGCTGTAAGTATAGCACGGTTTGAAGTAGCCTGTGCCCTGCTTCACGGTAGCATTTCTTAGTGTTAGAACCGGACTGTACAAACTGGCTCTATGCACCTCTAAAGATCTATCTATCTATCTATATATCTAGGCTCTTCTCAATTAAATGAAATATGTTTTTCTCCAATTATGCATACTATTTCTCATCATTATATAAACTTTATGAACTGTATAAACCTAAAAACTATAAACTGTATGAACTGTATAAACCTAAAGGGAGCATTTTTTGCAAGGGTAGCACAAATCGATAGACTGCTGGCGATTTGCGCTGCGTTGGCATTTTTCCAAAAGGCAGCATAAATCATCAGAAGATCGGAACTATTAGGGTGACGTATGAGTGAAGCACGCCCCCACATTAAAATGCTTCTGTTCTGACACCCATGTGTGTATGTACAGCGTCTTAAACTGCACCTTATAGATGGACTTAGTTCTATCAATGTTCTTGCTAAACTGTGATGTTGATTATTCATTCACTCACATGCCAGCATTAATTAAAAAACTGTAATACTTTTACAGCAAAAATGTGTGCGATTAATCAAGATTAATTAATCACAGAGCTTGTAATTATTTAGATTATTTTTTTAAATCGCAGGATATGCACGTTGTCTCTTTTATATATTTATATGTATCTGTGTATAAATATACAGAAATTGATTTGTGTCTCTTTCATTTTGATGCAGGAGGTTCTTCCGTGGAGCCTGGGCCTCTCCAGTGAGACTGGATGGGAAAACAGTGATAATTACTGGTGCCAATACAGGGATAGGCAAGGAGACAGCAAGGGACCTGGCCAGGAGAGGTACAGGACTTAATAATAGTAGTACTGATGGCAGAATTAGTGCTAAGTGTACCAGCAGTGTAGTAGAATAGTAGTGTTGATAATAATACTGGTAGGTTGGTAATACCAGTATTGGTTATAGTAGTACTATTTTAGCTCTAATATAAGTGTAGTAATAGTAGTCACAGTAGCTGTAGGAGCAGTGATGGTAGGATTAATATATAGGCAGCAATTGTAATAAGCACTAATCATTAATAAATAGTAATTGTACCAATGTTTAAAGCACGGTTGAAGTACTAATAGTAATATTACTACAGAGACAGACACTATAGTAATAGTAGTAGTATTAATAGTAATTGTTTTAGGGGTTGTAGTTGTCATGTCGGTTGAGGGGTGGACACACTAGCAGGAGTTAAAATTAATCTGTCGTACAGGGGCCAGTACCAATAACTCCATGCTCCGCGGAGCTCTCTCAATACACAAGTCCTTCACCATCACACAGGGGAAAGAGACATAGAGGAGAGGTACAACTCGAGGACCAGGCTTCAGCTGTTAACCCCGGATCCAGCAGCGTGTTGCACACACTCCCTCACTGCCACTAAGAGTGTAAGCTGGAGTCACACGAACAGTCCTCCAAGAGTCTCTGCTTTCTTCCCCTTCTAGTGTGTACAAAAACATGCAAACAGGAGTAACAATATTCTTCTCTACAAAACATAGCCAGACCAGAACCCACGGTTGTCAATGGGTGACCACGCAAAGATTCTCAGGCACAACTGGCTTTTAAACCCCACAAGCACACACGTACGGTCAATCACACGACAAAAACCATTAACTCAAGAACAAGCAGTCATCTAATCAAACTCGAGACAGGTGGACATGTCCTTAGGCTAATGAAGCCCCACTACTCTCATCTGGGTTGCCTAGGCACCAAACGACCAAACACACAACAAACCATGACCTCATTCATACGTACCCAGAGCCGTGTACCACCTAGTACTCGGGTGACGGGCGTCGTTGGGGGCGTGACTGAGCTGGACCAGATGTGACATTAGTAGTAGAAATTAATTCATGAATTAGTCTTAATTGTAACCGCCACAGTGAAGGCCGTGTGGGTGAACGTGAATGAGGCTGTGCTGTAAAGGTGCGGATTGCGTGCAGACAAGTTTCTCTATTTATTCAGAGACAATCTGTGGACACGTTTGCATCTTGATCTCAGTGCTGTCTCACCAGTTTGTCCCTGGAAGTTTTAACACTCTCTGTCGCTTTTCAGGTGTCTTTCCTTTTCTTTTCTTTTTTATTTCTTGCTTACACAGAACATGAAAGCACATTTTCTTTTTTTCTTGTTTGACCATAACAGAACATTACTATATGCTCTTATTTCTTTCTTTCTTTCTTTCTCCCTCTGTTCTTCTCTTTGTTTTTGTTGTTAATCATTTTATGCGCTCTGCTGTTTCAGATACAGGCCCGTTTGTTTGCTGGGTTGAATTGTAAAGCCTGTGATCTGATTGTTTTCACCTTGGTGTCATAAAGTTTTCCCATGTGCTCCAGTCGGAGGCCAACAAAGAGACACCGAGGCACACCAGACAGATCAGTCTGAATGGAATAATGGAGGTTTTACGCTGTAATTATGAAGCAAACAGCTTTTGTGCTGCCTCGTTTGTTTTGGTCCCAGAAGAGCTCAGCAGTCATTTGTTATGCATGGAGTTTTTCCTTTTGTATGAGAGCCACATGGAAGTGACATGAGTCTCATGGTTTTCTGTGGGCTCTCATTCTCAGGAGCCCGTGTTATCATGGCCTGCAGAGATCTAGAGAAAGCAGAAGCTGCTCGGAGTGAACTGGTGGAGGATTCAGGAAACCCAGACATTGTTGTAAAGCAGCTGGACCTTTCAGACACTAGATCAGTCAGAGAGTTTGCAGAGGTTATAAACACGGGTAGGTAAGGAATTCAACTTCTCTACAATGTCTAAAGTACTTTGAGACTGAAAGAGATAATAATATTTTTATTATTATCATTTTTATTATTATTTTTATTATTATTTGTAGTAGTAGTAGTAGTAGTAGTAGTAGAAATAGTAGTAGTAGTGGTAGTAGGTGTTGTATCAATGAATTATTATTAGTAGTAATACTAGTGGTTGTATTAGTATTATTATTATTATTATTAGTAGTAGTAGTATTAGTAGTGTTATTAGTGGTAGTGGTAGTAGTAGTAGTAGTTGTAGTAGAAGGGGTAATATGAACTGAACTGTTTCCACTATTGTACTAGTATATAGGCAGCTGGTGGCCTAGTGGTTTGGGCATTGCCCCTGCTATCAGAAAGTCTTGGGTTCAAATCCCAAAACTGCTAGTGACACCATTGAGGTTTCCTTGAGTAAGGTACCGTCCCCACACACTGCTCCCTGGATGCTGTGATCCTGGCTGCCCGCTGCTTCCCTTGGTGAATGGGTTAAATAGGTTAAATGGGTTAAATACAGAGAATAATTTTACACTGTGTGGTGTGGTGTGTTCACATGTGACAGAATGGTCACTTTACACTTTATATTTTATATACTATATACATATATACATGAACATGTGTCATACATGGCTTATTATATAGGGTACTGTGCTATTGTAAAGAGCATCATATTTGCTGACTAGATTTGGGCACTAATTTCAAGCTTTCATCCATCTTGCATTTCAGAAGAGAAACAACTTCACATCCTGATCAACAACGCTGGCATCATGATGTGCCCATACTCTAAGACCGCAGATGGCTTTGAGATGCAGTTTGCGGTCAACCACCTGGGTAAGAGCCTTCTGTGACCACTTTAATCAGCTTCTTCATCTCCAGGAGATGGAGGAATAATTAGCAGCAGGAGGCTCCACCACCGACAAAATCAAATTTACCGCTTTCGGCTCGTCACGGCGCTCTTTTGCCAAGACAAGGGTTTATTAACTCGCTCAGACCAAGCAGCTGAGGGTCACCTGGGTTGAAGAAGAGTCCATTCTTTGTGCTTTATTTGTCACATGCATAGTTATACAAGTACAACAAGCAGTGAAATGTATCCTGAACCACTCCTTTTGTGACTGTGCCAACATTAAAAAAAATAAGTTAATGTTAAAGTAACACCAATCTAGAATTTTCTAAAACACAAATAAAAATAAAAAATGAAGAAGAAAAGTAGAAATAAGTATGAAAGTAAGTACAATTTTTAATTTAAAAAACACAAATCTGAAAACTTCTAAAACACAAATCTAAAAAAAAGTAAAATAAAAAGTAAAATAGCTTAAGCAACACAAGTTAGAGATAAAATATGTAAGCTAAAAACTGAGTTTTTAAATATATATATATACAGTATATGAATGTAGCAGCAATCTGTCAGATTTACTTATGTACAATGTGCAAGTGGAGTGTTAAAGTGCATTGTGCCATGTTAGCACAGCAATGTAAACAGAGCAACGCAAGCAGAGTGATGTAAACAAAGTGACCAGAGTAATGTAACAGAGTGTCCAGAGTAATGTAAAGAGAGACCAGAGTAGTGTAAACAGAGTAATGTAACAGAGTAATGTAAACAGAGTGACCAGGGTAATATAAACAGTAGTGTAGCAGCATGTACAGTGTAGCAGCGTGTGATGTAATAATAAATCAGATAGGATATGAAATATGACAGTGAACGTTATGAAATATGACAATGAATATTATATGAGGTCCTGTTTCAGTCCCGTAGAGTAATGCTATGGGGGGGGGCATGTTCTGATTTAGAACTCCAGTGGCCTGAGGATAGAAGCTCCTCTTTAGTCTCTGTTTAGGCCATGATGGCGCAGAACTTTCTGCCTGATTGCCGAAGCTGAAACAGTTCGTTACTGGGGTGGGACAAGTCCTTAAATATCTGAACTGCTCTGGACCAACATATCCTGGTTTAAATGTCCTGCAGGGAAGGGAGAACAGGCCTGCAGCAGCGTTCTGCTGCACAGATCACTCTCTGAAGAGCTTTTCGGTCCTGAACCCAGCTATTCCCATATCAGGATGTGATGTTCTGTGTGAGGATGCTGTCCACAGTGCCTGAATAGAAAGTCTTAAGGATCACTGAGGAGACCCCGAGCTACCTCAGCTGTCGGAGGTGGTACAGGCGCTGCCTAGCCTTTTTGGACTGGACCTGAATGTGAGCAGTCCATGTCAGGTCAGAGGAGATGTTGACACCGAGATACTTGAGGGACAGCACCCTCTCCACTGGAACTCCATTGATGACGAGGGGCTTGTAGTCTCGTTGCTGTCTCCTTCTGAAGTCCACCACCAGCTCCTTGGTCTTGCAGACATTCAGCTCCAGGCACTTGTCCTGACACCATGATGCCAGGTTCTTCACCTCCATGTAGGCCGTCGCATCATTGTTGGAGATGAGGCCCAACACCACAGTGTCATCAGTAAACTTCACAATGGTGCTGGAACGATGAGTGGCCTCATGGTCAGAAGTGTAGGGGGAGTACAGCAGTGGCGAGAGTATGCACCTCTGTGGTGCCCCAGTATTGGTGATGATGCTGTCAGGGACACACCTACACACCCTTACCACCTGAGATCTGCCAGTGAGGAAGTCCAACACCACCTGAGATCTGCCAGTGAGGAGTTCTAGATCCCTCAGCTTTGTAAACAGTCTACCAGGCACTATTGTTTTGAAAACTGAGTTGTAGTCTGCAAACAGCAATTTCACATAGTTACCCTGTTTCTTGTTCACGTGGCTGAGAGTGGTGTGCAGGACATGGGAGATGGCATCCTCTGTGGATCTGTTGGGTCGGTATGCAAACTGGAGCGGGTCTGTGGTGCTTGGGATGGAGGAGGGTGTGATGTTCTTCAGTAGCCTCTCGAACACCTTCATTACCACTGAAGTCAATGCAACCAGCCAGTAGTCGTTCAGGCATGAGGGCTTGTTGTTCTTGGGCACGGGGACGATGGTGGACCTTTTGAAGCACGTGGGGACCATGGGCTTCGCCAGGGACTTGTTGAAGATGGAAGTGAACACACCTGCTAGCTGGTCAGCACAGCAACACAGCAGATGGCCTGTGATGCCGTCTGGTCCCACTGCTTTCCTGGTGATCACTCTCCTCGGACGTTGTGCTCCACGATGCTGATCATGCGTTCCTCACCATCCTCTGTTGTCAGGCTGTAGTTAGCACTAGCCGACTGGCTAACCTCGAAACAGGCGTAGAACTCGTCCAGCTCGTTGGCGAATGCAGAGTTGGCATTGATCGTTGCGGTGTCTTTGGCTTTGAAGTCCATGATGGTGCACAGTCCATGCCACATGCTCCGTGTGTCGCCCTGGTGGAAGTGAGACTTCACCTGATCCTGGAACTGGCACTTGCCTTCTCTGACCGCGTGCTGGACGCTGTATGAAGCAGCATTGTAGGCGCTCATAATTCTGGTGGTGAGACCAGTGGCGTTCCTTGAGTTCACTGCAGCGCGGATTGATCTGTCCACCTACGGTTTCTGGTTCGGGAACGACTTGATTCACACTGTAGGGATGATCTCCTCCACTAGCATGCTAACATAGCTAACTGCTATATCTGTAAACTCGCTGATGTCGTCTGCGCATGACCAGAACATGTCCCAATCTAGGTCATTGAGCACGTCCTGTAGCATAGCTTCTGATTGGTCAGACCAGCGTTTCACCTCCCTCGTGACTACCTCATCCCTGCACATGTTTTATTTATACTGCGGGATGAGGAAAATTATGTTGTGATCGGACTTTCCAAAAGCTGTATGTGAAACAGCTTTGTAGTCCTGCTTGTATGGCGTGTAGCAATGGTCCAAAATTCTAGCTCACCTTGTCGGACACGTAACATTTTGTTAAAGGTTCGGCATAGCCTGTCTGAGGTTTGCTTTATTAAAGTCTCCTGCTACAATGAGGTCTGTGCCTGGATGTTTGTTTTGAAATGCACATCATGTAGTTCAGACAAAGCCATATATCTGTTCGCATGGGGTGTGATGTATACCACCGTGGTGATGACTGAGGTGAACACGCGGGGAAGCTAGAAGGGGCAACACTTAAGTAAATCTTCAGAACTAATCTTGTTTTCTCATCATCCTAACAGGAAACGGCTTGCTACTAGCAGTCCTTTTCCCCATCCAAGCACTCCCCTGTTTCTCTGTATACATCCTCATCCTGCATTTCTGCCATTTAATCAAAAACAGGATACACGAGACAAGTGTGTATTTATATAGGCTGCTGCCTTGCCCTTCAGGTCACTTCCTTCTCACCAACTTGCTGCTGGACTTAATCAAGAGGTCGGCCCCAGCCAGGATCGTGAATGTGGCCTCTGTGGCCCACAAGTGGGGCAGCATCTGCCTGGATGACATCAACAGTGAGAGAAGTTACGCTCGCAGGAGGGCTTACGGACAGAGCAAACTGGCCAACATCCTCTCCACACGCTCTATGGCCAAACGACTGCAGGGTATGTGATGGTTCCTTTATTTATTTAAAATGGACAGTCACAGTGGGATAAAAAAAAGTGAGCCCTGGTTCCCACAACACACTATACTATACTATACTGTACTGTACTATATTATACTATAGAATACTATTTTATACTATACTATACCATCCTATCCTATATCATACCATACTATACTATACTGTTCTGTACTGTACTGTACTGTACTGTTCTATACTATACTATACTATACTATACTATTCTGTTCTGTACTGTACTATACTATACTATACTATTCTACACTGTACTTTTCTATATTATACTATACTATTCTGTTCTAAAATGTACCTTCTGTATGTGAAGGTTTTATTATTTTTTAAGATGAACAGTCAGTGGGATAAAAGATCTCATGAGACCTGGTTCTGACACTGGGGGCGGGGCTAATGATATGAACCTTATGAATTATATACAGTATGTACATAAATTCACTGTTTTTATGTTGTCACAAAACACATACACATACTATAAGGAAAAGTCAGAAGATGACAGAAACGTATTCAATTATTTGTTTATTTGCCTGGCTCAAGACATGAGGATAACATTATGAAGATACAGCAGATCCTGAATAATTTTGGTAGTGAAGTGTAAATATTATATGACCCTATTAGATCTATTTGTTTTTTTATTACTTGTTTGTATGGAGCTACTTTACAAAGCACTTGTACCATTTAGGTGTAATAATGCGGTCAAGTGCTGCCAGAGCAGAGAGAGGATTTTCTGTGTGGAGACCGACCTGTTACTGATGTGACTGTCATGCAGTCCATGTTACAGCATCCTCTCTTTAGCACTCAGATTTAATAACACTGGACCTCGTGCCAGTTTAACTACTGAGAAAAACTCAGTACTGTCAGATAATGACTTTCAGAGAGAGAGAGAGAGAGAGAGAGAGAGAGAGAGAGAGCGAGAGAGAGAGAGAGAGAGAGAGAGAACAGCGAGAGATAGAGAGAGAGAGAGACAGAGGGAGATAGAGAGTGGGAGAGACAGAGAGAGATAGAGACACAGAGAGAAACAGAGAGAGGGAGAGAGAGAGGGAGAGAGAGGTAGACAGAGAGACACAGCGAGAGAGAGACAGAGGGAGAAAGAGAGACAGAGAGAAACAGAGAGAGAGAGACAGAGGGAGAAAGAGAGAGAGACAGAGAGAGAGATAGCGTCATATAATGTTTTCACAACAAAGATCCTAAACACACTGTCAATGTAGTCAAAGCACCTTGATAAAAAAAAATACAGAACACACACTAACTTTAAAGCTGGTTAGAATTATGAGTGAGAGAGAGGGAGAGGGAGTGAGAGAGAAAGAGTGAGAGGAGAGAGAGAAAGACAGACAGAGAAACAGAGAGAGAAAGCGAAAGAGAGAGAGAGAAAGAGAGAAAATGCACTGCTCCCCAAGGTGCTCTGTTCCTTCAAAGAACCTTCTTTACACTCACATAACCCATTTTCAGCAAAGGGATCCAAGAGTGTACCACGGCCCGTTCCTTTTGGCCAGTTTATCTGATTCAGAAGCTCATCTTGGGCTTCCATAAAAGCAATTCAGTATCAAGCTGGGTTACAGGAGCAGTGCAGGAGCAGTGTGAGGATTACTGTGTCACACTGAGCCTGAATGTTCTGCCTTTGTGTGTCTGACAGTGTTTGTGTTTGTTTGTTTGTGTGTGTGTGTGTGTGTGTGTGTGAGTGTGTGTGTGTATCTGACCATTTGTGTGTTATGTGTGTGTGTGTGTATGTGTGTGCGTGTGCGTGATTGTGTGTGTATGTGTATCTGACTGTGTGTGTGTGTGTGTGTGTGTGTGTGTGTGTGTGTGTGTGTTTGTGTGTTTTAAGGCTCGGGTGTAACAGTCTATTCGCTCCACCCCGGTGTGGTGCAGTCGGAGCTGTGGAGGAACCTCAGTAAACCCATCCAGGTGGCAGTGAAAGTCTTCAGCCCCTTCACCAAAACAGCCAGGCAGGGAGCGCAGACCTCCATCTACTGCGCTGTGGAGCCCCAGCTGGAGCAGGAGAGCGGGGGGTACTACAGGTACGGAGCTCAACGGGAAAATTATACAGGACTGGAGTCAACACATACAAGATCAAACCTGACAACATGGGAGAATGACTCACTTGCCTTTATAATGAAATGTATAAACACAAACAACATCAAAAGTAGTGTATTGCTTACTTTTAAAGTACTGCTATATGAACAAAAGTGCAATCACATTTGGTTTGCAAACACTTTAAACAAATAAGGAGCTTTTTAACAGCAGTGTTCCCTTTAACACAGTCACACAGCAGCAGTTCAAATATTTCTGTGAATCTCAATTTAAACATTAATGTAATCAAATCAAATATAAGACCAAAGTTATTTGCCACTGGAGGGCATTCACGTTTTTATCCATTCATGTTTTACAAAAACAAGTTTCCATCAGAGTCCAGAACATGGGGGGAGAAACCATTATAGCAGATGCAAAGACGAACCACCTCCATATGAAAGTCTATGTATCTGAATGCAGTGTCATTAAAGTCTATGTGTAATGGTCGCGCGTCCCATAACTTTTGCCCATATAATATGGACAAAAGTAATGGGACACCTGACCCCTGCGAAAACTAGACATAGACAGAATATATGGCTATGCGTAGAGCTGCATGCTGCGCGCACTCACGAGCACAAAAAAAAAGCGACAAACTTTCAAAATAAATGCATTAAAAAAAAACCTGCATTAATGGTCAATAAAATAATTGTCGGCGTTAATTAAACAATGTGTTAACGTTATACACAAACATACATGTACATATGTAT
>JBBPCX010068736.1:0-11954 GCA_037974365.1 Hydrocynus forskahlii
TAATTAGATTAATTAATCGCCACACCATGTAATTAATTAGATCAAAAATTTTAATCGCTTGACAGCACTAATTTTGATACAAAAATTGGAGTGGCTGAAAATGTTTATCAGAACAGTAAAATAGTTCAGCATTTGAAACTTAAGCAGTGTGGTTCTAGCCACAAGCTAATATGTTAATCTCAAGCTAACAAGCTAGCAACATTATTACAAAACAACACAATAGGATATATGAAACTTTACGAGCAGGTTGCAATACAGTGACATACATTGTACAGTTATTCTGCTGCAAATACTCCTGCAGGTGAATAAGGTATTTTTAAAACAATAGATATCACAATGCATGAATGAATTCATTCATCCATTGTGTATCCAGCCATTATCCATATCCAGCCATCATCCAAACCTGGATCATGGGAGGGGCTGGAGCTCATCCCAGCACTCGCAGGGTGAAAGGTGGAGGAACGCTCTAGACAGGTTGCCAGTCCGTTGCAGGGTAGAGAACTACGAATTAAACACGGATTTCATATGAGACAAGCACTTTTTTGCACTGGATATTTTGCAAAAAAAGACATTTAGATATGCAAATGATATTTCTTCTACTTCAAAATGCATATATTTGCATATTTTAAGAACCAAAAATCTATCCTATGGATGATGATAGAATAAAAATGTTTTGTGATGACTGTAAGGCCTGGTACGGACTCAGAGGTGGAGTCCCAGTCAGGTGCTACCAGACAGCCCTCTCCAGATCTCCACTCCAGGATGTCACACAGGCACATAAAGCAGAGATCAGTACTAGGCTCAGGTAGTATAAATAGACCTTCAGGACGATCTACCTGTGCAAACTCTCTGTGTTCTGGATTATGTTTATTCCCCGTGTTTCTCTGACCCATTTCTGAACCTTGGATTACCCTTTTGCCAAGTGTACTTGACTTTGACTGCCTGTTGGATTTTCTGGGTTTTTTTTACTTTTTGCAACGTTTTTGGATTTTTTGCCTTTTGTCTTTGCGGACTTTGTATTTTTGTACTCTGCATTTGGGTCCATATCCGTGTTCGTTACAATGACACACTTAAAAGAAAGGATTTCAAAGTTTTATTAAAACAAGTCATTTTATAGTATATAAAGCAGCATTAATCCAGTCCTTTGGCCAAATCTTCCTGATTATGGTTGGGAATAAACGTTTCAGATTACATGGATGCAGGGACTCTAAAATGGAAAAAATAAATATTTTAAGAATGGTGTCTCTAAAAACAGAAACTGTGAAGTCTGTCATTAATACCTAAATAAATATATATCTAATCAAATGAAATGGAACAGATTTGGATATTGATGGATATTTACATTTTTATATAACAGAAGACCTGTTCTAATATATTAACTCTGAAAAATGTTCACCCAAAATGCATGTGGTGACATTACTGCTGTTATGTCTCTGTAATTATTTTTATGAATAGGCAATAAGATGGAGAAAGTTTGGGTGTGTAGACATCTACATTAATCGCCATCATATTATATCCAGCTATTATATGCTGATACCCATTAAAACTGGATTCTTTTCAAAGCTCAAAAAAGACAGAATAAGCAACAACGAAAAAAAGTGGAAAAAGTACTTGTGAACTTTCTGCTGATCGATTGTATGAGCTATTTTAGTTTGGTTTTTATTTCACGTTCAACTGTCAGAGTTTTTGATTGCAACCGTCTTTTTGACTGAGCTGCAGCCCCCCGTGGACCCTTCTGAGCAGTGGAAGTGTTCAAGGCTGTGTGCTGGTGTGATACAGGCTTAAAGACAAGGGCTGATTTGATAGATTTATTTCTCATCTTAACTGTGGTGTTTGCATGGAATTGTTCTTAAACCATCCCTCGACTGGGAGAAAGTAGAAGCAGCCTTTCCGATCTTAATGAATCAATCAGCCTGGCGGGAGGTCCACACTGGATCGAGGGTTACCATGACTACGTAAGCCGAATGAAACAATCTGGTATGTACGTCTCTCTCTGTCTCTCTCTCTCTCTCAAGTGCACAGTTATGGCAAGTATTCATACGCAGGAAAAATAATGAGGAAGTGTGTGCACTTGAAAAGAATAACAGATTGAAGAATCCTGACTCCTTTAAACTTTAGAACTTCACTTCAGCAGCAGGCGGCTTTCAATTTCATCAAGCCATGAATACACTCTGGGTAAGATGGACTATCTTGGGATTTTCACTCAGAAATCTTTGAAATTCCAGCTAAATTAGATCAGTGTTCACTTCTGTGGCGTATTGTCTTGTAGGTTTGACCTAATCCAGGTCTGAAAGACCAGCATGTTTGACCTGTGTTCAGTGTTTCAGTTCTAGCACTCCGTGTCAAAACACGTACGATGTGGATATGCTGCTCAGGACTGGAATCAATACATTTGCGTATGGCAAAGAGAACAAATCCAGCAGTACGTCGGTCCCCCTGGACTCCACATCAGCGTGCATGCCGATAAAAGCGCACCTGCGTGAGGGATTGGAGGTTGCCAGGGCCGCTCAGGTTTGTTTCCTCTCTGATCAATGAGTCTAGCTCCAGCCAGTTGACCTCAGGGTGAACAGAGAAGACCTGGCTGGAGCTGAGAAACTATTGATTCCACTCCAAGTCAGCAGTTACCCGCTGACAACTCCACATGCCTATTAGATTTCTTTTGTTACGTGCAGTGTCGAGTTTTTTTCCTCCGCTTTCGAACAACACCCAGGCGCAGGGTATTGAACCAGCCTGCAACAATCTAAAACTGCGCTGAGAGCAAAGAAAAGTGTGAAAGAAGAATGTGGCCTTTATGCTCCATATCACCCATTCTCACCAGACACACAAACACAAACAGAAGAAGTTGGTGTTTTCTCTGCTTTAACCCAAGCTGTTCTTATGCCATTAAACTGTACAGATGAATGAGCATTTTCTCCAACTGCCATGTTCTATCATTCAAAAATGATAAGCTCAGGTATAAATATTGCAAGAAGATTTCGATGAATGCAAATCTAAAACAAGATTGATGGAGACAGGCAAGCGCCCTAGTGGTAAAGATGCCAGTGACTACACTTTAAAGTCTTCAAAGATGAAGTCAAGTGTCAAACTGCAACAGTTAGGTGTAATGGCATTCTGTTAGATGAAATATTGATTTAAAAACTGCCTGAGGGTGATTTATTTTCATTCATGCAGTTTTTTCATTCATGCAGTTAATTTCATCGCAATGTCTGCGATTGTCCACTGTAAAGCAATTTTGCCCTGAGCTCACGTCATGCTGCCCTCTTGTAAATCCTTAAGAATTTAAAAAATGTTATTTGTATGCTAATAACTAAGCTACATATCTGTGTTTAGGCTAGAAGTGGTTGGCCTAACAGTACTGCAAACGTCCCTAGGGGGTACTGGAAATTAGCGTTATTATAAAGAGAGATTCTTTATAAACCAGAGTACACAGGTTCTGCATTGAACATCGCTATGTCAAAAATGCACAGTGACCAGATCCTCGTGATTTTATAAAAGTGTCTGGTTCTCAACCTAAACAAAATACAAATTTTTCCTGAGATGATTAGAATAGCCAGTGCCTTAGTTTACATTGTTACATCAATGCCATCCCTTCGCAGCTGCATTTTCTCTTTCGCATGAATTTCTTCTTCCTCGCTCCATAGGCTCAAACACAAATGGTTCAAGCTCATGCATGCTAAGTTTTCTCCTCCAGTTCCAGAGTAGGCAGAAATCACTGCTGTGACGGTCGCTATTTCACTAGTAAACGGGCTAGTAAACATTGCACCCGTCTATTTTATAATATATGAATATCACAATAATAGTGGTAACATCATGCTTCATTGGACATAGGCTACGGTCCCACGTCCATTGAAAATTCCAGTGATGCCAGGCATCGTTCAAATATTTGGCATTTGAGTGCACTTTTAACGTTTCAACCACAATGACTGCAATGCAAAAGATCTTAAATCACGCATTTTAAAGTACAACAGATGTGTCAAAAAGATGAAAATGTTGGCCGATGAATCACTGCCACTGTTAGATGACCTTTCTGAAGGCTGTGGGCACACATTCAGATTAAAATGCCAATCAACAGCTTTTTTCATATGCAGTAACAATAATACGTGACTATTGTATGAAGTATAGCTATATGTTTGCTTGCTTAGATTGTATTTACAGGGGAAAAATTTTAGTTTTCCAATTTGTTACATCCTGTTCTTTTCTATTAGATTTTGAGCTTTTGCTATTTTCTGGCAGCAGATAGGAAAAAGTGATCTGGAGATCTGGAGTTCAGTTCCACGGCTATTTCCAGTTGGAAGCTGAGTCACCTGGTTGAAAGTTAATTCCACAAATCCATCACAATCTTCAACCAGAGTGATCCACAGGGGACCTTGGAAACAGTAAATCAATCAATGCGTAAAACAAGCACATCTTTCATTGTTACATTAGCTAATTGGGATTAAAATAATGTTGTTCTTTTCATGTCTGGCCGCATATACGTCTTGTTGATGTGGCATCTTATATGAATTCACCAATGTTGTTTATATGAAGATTGATTTGTCTCTCATTCCTAATGCTGGAAATGATGATAAATTGAATGACGTTTAATATGACTATGCTTCTGGCATGTAAATTTCATTATGTCCAATGTCGTGGATTTTTTTGTCCGCCCAGGTCTTTATGTTTCACCAGTGAGCTTGCAGAGTTGATTGGTGTTAATGGGTTAAATCTATTTCAGCTAGAGAAACACAATGTCACAATATGACTATAAGCTGATTATGTCCCATACCTCTAAATCCTATCTTCCCTATTTAATCTCCACTCCCGGCTACCCACACTGTTCGGTCCCACGCACCAAACTGCATCTACCTTTAAGCTTATACAGTTGTAAATAGCAGTGTGTTATTCAATATCTTGTAACTTTATTGTTTATTAGTTTGCTTCTTTTTTGTTATCTTCTACACCAGCAACTCCTTCCTTTGGTCCACCTGCTCTACACAGTTTGGGGTTTTTTTGTTTTTTTTTAGCTCCAGCACACCTGACGTGCAGAAAAAATATGAAACAGCTCTGGAGGAGAGAAACACTTGAATAAATATTTCCTATGAACTCACATACACTACATTTAAAAGCATGTATAATCAATGCTATTAATTAATGCTATAAATAAATACATTCCATTACATTCATTTGTCAAATGCTTTTATCCAAAGCAACTTACAATATGATGAAACACTCAAGTTTCAGGACAGTGTGAGAACCAAAGGAGTGTTGAAAGTTAAATGTTTTAAACTGTTGTTCACTAATTATCAGATAACTTAATAATTTGGATGTAAAGCACCCAAGTCTCATCATGATTTATTTTGTCTACAGAAATGTTGAAGCCAGAGATATTCCACAAACTCCTGGTTCCTTTGCAAATTCAGTCTTTGTAGACTGTGAAGGAAAGAGCTTCAAACATCCTATTTCTTCACACAGACCCATAAGCATTGAATGACATTTATAAAGTGATATTTGAACATTTGAACAACAAGATGTTTAGTGAAATAAATAACACATAGAGGAGTTCACATAAGGGACTTTAAAATAAAGTGATAGACACTGGTTCTATTTATAACGCTGACATGAGGCATAATTCCCTGGCAGTGCATCTTATAAGATGGGGGTTGGTTAAGAACATAATTTCTATTTGAGTTAAAGTCAGAATTATATTTTTATTAAGAAGATCTATGTGGCTGACTGTTTTTCAGGTCTGTAGCGTCACTGGTCTCCAGTTACTCGTCCAGTCTCTGGTCATCTCTAAACTGGACTACTGCAACTCTCTACTGGCTGAACTTCCACTGAAGGTAACGAGACCACTTCAGCTGATTCAGAATGCAGCTGTGAGGTTACTCTTCAATGTTCCGAAATTCTCACACACCACACCTTTACTAAGGAACCTTCACTGGCTCCCTGCGGCCACATACATTAAGTTCAAAACCTTAACAATTGCCTTCAAGGCCAAGAATGGACTTGCACCTCCTTACTTATAAGCACTGATCAAGCATTGTCAAGCACTGTCGTCTGGAACCTCCGTTGCTCAAAAGAAGACGAAGGCATGCGTCAAGACTCTTCTCAGTCTTGGCCCCACAGTGGTGGAACGAACTCCCTCTTCTGATCAGATCTGCGGATTACGTCGCTGTCTTCAATCGTCGCCTGAAGACCCACCTCTTCAAGGAGCACCTTGGTGACTAAGTAGGCCTCTTGTTATTGCTTATTCTTTTCTTCTTGCCTATATTTCCTAAATATTTTTAGGAAATATTTCTATATTTTTAGGAAATATTCCTATATTTTCCTAAATATTTTTAAGAACTTTTCCTATAGTTGCAAAAAAAAAACAAAAAACTTTTGGGCACTTACACTCTTACTCCATGCATTCCTTACTTTTGCCTTAATCTCTGACTTTTCTTCGACAGGAGTTGTTTAGGTGTGTAATTTAGCTGGCATTAACTTGGTTGAATAACAGATGTTGATTTAAGTTTAGCTTTACAGATATGAAGAACAGATGTGGACTACTTGAGCACTGATGTATGTCGCTCTGGATAAGACCGTCTGCTAAATGCTGTAACTGTAAATGTGATAGAAGTTGTTCTTCTGGATAATGTCATTGTAAGCACTTCTAGTATTTTACTTTTTGTACTTAAACTTTAAAAGTAAAGTCGAGGCAGCTGGTGGCCTAGTGGTTAGGGCCTTGCCCCTATAATCAGGCGGATGTGGGTTTGAATCCTAGGACTGCTGGTGGCACCATTGAGGTAGCCTTGAGCATGGTACCATCTCCACACACTGCTGCCCGGGCGCCCCCCGTTGGTGGTAGCCCCCTGCTTCACTTGTTGCAGAGAAAGAATTTCACATTGTTCACACTGTGTGCTGTGGTGTTTTCATGCGTGACTATAAGGGGCCCCTTTACTTTGAAGTTCTACTAGACTTCATTTTACTCACTTATAGGATTTTTGTACATGAGCATGTATAGTGCAAGATAATCGAATTCTTCCATGGAACTAAAAAATGGTGGATACGGATCTGCCTTATGTGTTAAAATACTTGGGTTTGATGCTTCTTTGCACTCTTGTAAAAGAACCAAATGTCCATTACTTTAGTTTACATCGTTTGTTGTAATTTAGAATATAATTTACTTCATAGTTATGCTTTTTTAAATCTCATCTGGTATAAGCTAATAAAAAACCCATATGCTGGTAGCCTTTAGATAAAATGTTACTGAAACTTCACTCTCAAACTGTTTATTTCAGCAATATTCATTTACCAAAGACAGTAATTACATAAAAATTTAAACATTTCACCCCAGCGAACCCTCCCTTGGCTTAGGGGCCTTGTGTAGTCAGTTCCAATATTCTACCAGCTGTGATACCAGACCTCTGGTTGCAAAGTTTCTAAACAGCCTGCAGATGAAGATTCCCATTACACAGCAGAATGGGTCTCTTCTCATCAGCAACTATCTCAGCCTGCTGTGGCCATTAAATGCCAAATAGGAAAATAATCATTTGCTTTTTCTAGTTCGAATAGCTATCTGATGATCAAAGCCAATGTTGTCTTACATTTACAGCAGTGTAAAATAATTGTGAAATTGCATCCTGTTTTTTCCTGAGTGCATTTGTTGAAAACCAATTACAATATTAGCTATGGCTCCAAATGGGCTTGCAGATGTACTAACACAGCGTCTCCATTCTGTCATGATAGTAGAATAGTAATCTGATCTGCACATCTGAAATTAAATATTCCACAGTGCACATCATTACCTGGAGGGTAATGGTGATGGAAGGTGCCTCTGAAAATGAAAGGCAATTTCCTTTCTTTGCAATTCTGCTGAAATTGCTGGAATCGGCCAGAGATGGCCAAACCTCTGAACCCGAAGATGAGGTAGTCTAGATTGTATTCCACCCAATGAGCTCCTGTTGTCCTATCAGTCTGTGATGATGACCTGGGCACTCAATCTGAATCTCTTCTACAAAGTTGTCTTGTGCCAAACTGCCCTGGCAACTAGTTCCTGATAGGCTGCTAGGCTTTCACAATGCAAATACATCATTAGCCTTTCTCACCAGTTCATTATAAGACTTTCCAGACATAGTGTGAGATCTTCTGAGGTGCATTAAAGGTTCAGGGAAACCTTTGAACCAGAAGGGGAGTTTCATCATAAGCTTTCAACAATCAAATAAATAACTTTCCAGTCATGTTTTAGGCAAAGTCACCTCGTGCCAAGAGAAACGCTCTAATCATAATGAAGCTGAGTGCTGCAACATACACACAAATTACTAGCAAATATCTCAGTGAGGCAAATAAAACCTCTGCATTCAAGGTAGCAGCTGGAAATTCATGTATCTGTTGCTGAAAAGGTGTCCCCAAACTTTTGACTGTAAATCAATTGATGAAAAGCTGTCCTTAAATTTTTGACTGGTAGTGCATGTTTTAAGAGGTTTTTTGGTTCTGATCTGGGTTGAATACAGCTGATCATGTGTGGAAGCTGGACTAAGTGTCTTAATACCCTCTGCTAGCAGCCATGGGCTGGTGATCATGGAGGAGGAAAGAACAGTAGAAGCCACTGCAATGTTTCTCTGAGTCAAAAAGCTCCTGTAACTTGAATTACATAATATTAACTTTCCTAAACTTTCCTAAAAAGTAAACTTTTCTTGGAAAGAGAACTGAAATCTGAAACTCTGTCCTGATTGTAAGCTTACGTGAGATCCATAAATCCAGGCGGTTTAAAGATTAAAAAAGATTCTACAGGCCTTGCAAGCTCAATATATTTTCTTTTTGGCTTCCCTGACTAGTCAAATGCTTTACTTTTTTCACTTACACATATCTAACATTAAATAATAATGTAATGAATTAAACTAATCCAAACGAGCTTTCGTCTAGATTCTTGAAAGAAGTCCTCTTCTGGGTTGATGCAGCTTTGCCTCGTCTCAAGCATCTTCATGAGGAGCCACCAGAGAAGCTTTAGGCTTGAGGAAAGCCCACATCCTGCATGCTGTGCTTTTACCTTTGCCAGACTATCTTATGACAAGGGCGACACAGGGGAATACAAATACATTGGTTGGTTCCCTGAACAGCAATTAGACTAGTCCTGAACTAAAACATTCGGAATGAAAGGTCTCCGTTGTAGGGAAAATGTAATACAGGATTAGGTTTAATTCCAGTCAGAGAAAACAACTTTTTATGTTTCAACAAATTTAGCCGATGAGATGGAGCACAGCACGCACAAAAGATACTGCCACCACAACATTATTAAACACAAAATAAATTAGAGAGACTTTTAGACTCATCAGCCAATAAGTGCTAATCCACCAGCCAATGTTTGTGAAACCAAATAATAACTGCTGAATGGTAAACAGTGCTATGACAGTAGAGCTGGTTCTAATGCAAGCCTCAGTTTAGCTACCAGGCCAGATAAACAGCAATAAATGAAGAAACTGGCAAAGCTCTATTTGTGTTGTGACCAATTTTCAGTGGATGCTATCACCATGGCAACATTTACATGGCTGCATAGCACCACTGGTCACATACCGTCACTGTTTTGCATCAATTCTGCAATAAGGCACCAACATGTAAACACAGCAGTAACCTGCAGCACTAGTTTGTTGTATTTCATTATTACTGTATTTCAGAAATTCATTATCTGAAATGTTCATCCCTCTGGTAATGGAAGCTAATAAAGTCAGCTAGTCAGTGGTTTATCCTCACCAACCACTGGGATATAATCCTCACGCTGGCAACCAGACCCTGTGACCAGAATAGAATAGAATTGAATAGCTTTATTGCCATTAAACTCAATGAAATTCAGAGAAAATGAAATTCACGCGATGTCTTTTAAGCAGTTTCTTCAGGAATCAGTAAGGTTTTCCAACTGTGATTCTGATTTGGAGCTCTACACAGCATGATAGATGGTTTATTCGAATAAAAGCTTGACAACATCGCCATTTTAAAGACTATCCATTTATCCTTAACTGCGCTTTTCTAACATCACATATGAGCTGCACTGGCGAAGGTGTGTCGTTGCATCTTTTCCTCATGTTCTCAGATGGAAGAGCTGTTTAATGAGATGCTCCCCCACAAACCAGTCAGAGAAAAACAACAGGACTTGCAGAGAAAGTCAAAGATTAGTGGTGGGAGTAAAGAGAACAAATTAACTTTTTATGTCCTGTTGCATAAGGCCACCTTTGCATCACAATAACACATGTAATTTTTATGAGAAACTCTTTAAAGCTTTAATGAAGTATCTTAAACAAATGTAAAACTGATTTTTACAGTGGGAGTCATGGGAGTGGTGGCCAACTCAAATTCATTAATAGCATTTGCTATGCAAGAACAATGACTCTCATGAAAAATAAAACGCATCTCCAATTTGCTTATTTATATTCACTGATTGTAAACAACGGGTGTTAAGAAAAGAAAAGGTCCGTAAATTTCGTTACGAAATTATTCAAAAGGCAGAAAATGGTCGATTTATCAGCCAGTGAGATAAACACTTTGCTAATGGCACCTCTGAGGTACCCTTGAGCAAATTATCGTCCCCGCACACTGCTCCCTGGGCCCCCCACCCACTGTGAATGGGTTAAATGCAGAGAAAGAATTTCACTGATCACACTGTGTGCTGTGGTGTGTTCATGTGTGACTACAAGAGGCCACAAAGTCTATATGATGGTTAATGGTTCAATGTGAAATGCTCCATTCCAAAGAAACTCACCGAGTCAGAATTGCTCACAGCAGTGGTGATAGGAACCAGACGTCTTCAGAGTTTAAGGGCCCTGTAAGCCACATCATAGAAAGTTATTACATAAAATAGTTACAAATCCACTGCCTGAAGTCTGATACACCCATTTTATGATAGTTTTAAGAGAAACATTCATTAATGACTGAGAGGTACATAATAAGCATTCTAAGGCAAAATAACCCCCATGGATTTACTTGTTTTTATTTACAACCATTGTACCATTATCAACATTATAAATAAAATATCAGAAGACATGTCAGTTCACTGGCCATTTTGGCTAGTAAGGCAGCTTCTGGTCTGGTGGGTAGGGAAGGTTGTGGGCTCGAATCCCAGGACTGCCAGTGGCATCACTGAGGTACCATCCCCACACACTGCTCCTTACGTCACTGGCTAAAACTGTTTCACTTGGTGAATTGGTTAAATGCAGAGAAAGAAGTGTGCTTTGCTTATGCTTGAGTATAAGGGATCACTTTAATAACTAAAAATGTCAGCATCATTGTAAGTTTCTCTACAGTGCACCATTTCCCGTCAAAACACAACACCCACATTTTAATGCTTGAAGAAACTAAACAACGGATGAAATTCCCCTTAAAGCCATTTTGAAGTCTTAAGTCAGTAGTACTTCACTAGATGGCAGTGTGCAGATCTGGAACAGTGTTCACCGGTTAGACGAAAGGAAGAGGAACCGGGTTGCCATGTTGATGTCAAATCCTCCCCTCGTCTGCGACCCAATATTAGAATGAATCATTCTTACATCTCGTGATTTCTTTAATCCAAGGCCTTATAAATACATATATAACTAAATATATACTAAATATATGGACTGTTGACTGAGATGAGAGCATGTGGATGTGCAGGGCTACTAGATTAGTCAAAATCAAGGAGAACAGATTAAAAGGAAAGTTCCTTCAAAAATTCTTGGACCATAGGTGCAATAATACAGTATTCTATGCAGACTTATATATACCTTGAAGTACAGTATACTGTATACAATATTGCAGTGTGGCAATTGTTATTATGATAATAAATATCATGTGTATTATATATATATAAAAATTCCTCATAGTCATTTTACAAAACCCCTATTAAGTTTTCCTTTGTTTTACCTTGAAGTACAGTATACTGTATACAATATATATATATATATAGATATATATATATATCTATATATTGTCTACAGTATACTGTACTTCGATGTACAACAAAGGAAAACTTA
>JBBPCX010068737.1:0-11951 GCA_037974365.1 Hydrocynus forskahlii
TAAATATGTGATAACACCTTTTAGTAACTGATGGTTTTATTGTGTTTAAGATTACAATCAGGCAAGATAACTCAGCCACTGGTGGTGGGCAGACCAGTGTATTTCTTGGTGCCGGTCCCAAGCCTGGACTGAGACACAACGGAAAATCAAAGTGTGCTACAAGCTCTGTGCCGTTGCAGTAGGGTTTAGGTACAGCATGGTTTCCTGTATGCCTATGCAACCATGTAGGATGTTGGTAACCATCTGAGATTCAGCCTTGCTGCTCACCTGTGTTACTCATGTCCTCATATGTGCATCTTTCTTTACAGCACATTTCTCAAAGAGTAGAGAGGCGTTTACATAACAGTTCAGGCTTTTCCTAATATCCTATCCAGTGATTTCGCCCCTATCAGACCAACACCAATACTGAGTACACACCACATGTCCTGGTATAGCAAAACATCTCCACAACATCCCACAACCACCACCATGCATGAGTGTCGAAATGTGTTTTACTCTTAAATGCAGAATTTGATTCATGGCTAATCCATCACTCTCCGATGAAGTTTTCTGATCCTGGAAGTCCAGGAAGTCACAGACTTAGGAATGGTCCGGGAGCTTTGTTGTAAATTGTGGTAAATGTGAGATGAGAACTGGTTAGCAGTGTTTTCTGCCTCGCTGCTTTTCCCTGAATGCCAGTTTTCTCTTTCTGAGGAGCCACTGATCTGTCTAGAGACAGAGACCTGTAACTCTTTGGATGTTTTCCAGAAACCTGACTTACTGGATGACTTGCCGCTGTGCCCTTGGGGAAATTTTGGCAGGCTGTCCTCTCCCGTGGAGATTCATCAGTGTTCCACGGTTCCCAAATTACAGATAACGTCTCTCACTGAGGCTCAGTGATGTCCTATCATCTTAGATGCATTTTGTAATCCTGTTCATTTTTCAAGCGTGTTTTTCTCTATCACATCTACATTTTCTTTTGATACTGTGCTTTTAAAAACTGCATAACTGCAATGGACTTCAGTTGGAACAAGGTTTAGATTCAACAGGAGTAATTATAAATTAAACTCAATTAAATTTGGCTGATTTGTTTGAGTAGCTAGGGGACTGCTTTATCACATGGAACAAAATATGCACAAATGTAATCACCCCCAGTCAACCCTGCTGGTTTGCCCACATTTTTGCAGATGATTGGATGTGAACTTCTTTGGGGACATTTTCTTATCTCACTTTATTGCCTTTAACCAGAGCAAGATTTTTGTTTCAAGCCCAGTGCCATGAGATCTCTCGATAATCAATTTAGATTAGATCAAACTACGGTCTGATAATTAATGGATCTAATAATAGATTTCCATTTCATAAAATTGTGCTATCAGTGTTGCATTCATTAATTCATTTAAAAAGCATTAACTGCATAGATCTGCCTGCTAATTTGTTATGTTAATACCTACATATCTCCCTCTGTCACAGGATCATACGTCTTAGGCAAGACTCGTCTTAATGCTGAAATCATGACCACGGTCTTCATTCTCCTAACCTGTAATAAAAAAATGTCAAAACTCATTTTCATTTACTTCAGAAATGTATGGGCTTAGCTCCACTCACTCTCTGCACAATCGTGTTTCATATATCACTGGAGAGCATATATCACTTCTATACGGTCCAACTTTTTCTATAGGGTCAACTGTCCAACTTTCACACCAATAAAAATATTCTCTGCAATCTCATATTATGTTTCTCAGAATCAGCTTTTTTCTACACTCACTGAGAAATGAGATTTCAGTCATCTGTTCAGTCCTTTCTCTGGAATGTTTTATTTTAACGTCATGAAAAGGCTTGAGGTGTTTTGTTTTTAAAAATACACGAGTGTGTGCATATATTAAAGTAACCTCTCCAAATAAAACTGGAAAATATCCGTTTGTGTTATCAATTGTTTTTCATTTAGTTTCGCTTGTCTGGAGTAGGGGTGTAAGGAGTTAAAAAAGGGGTCAAAAAGGTCTTGAGCCTGATCTTCTGAATATGTTGCATGAATGTGGAGCGTAGAAAAACAGACACACTGAAAAATCTAGCTGAATGGTGCTTTTACATGTTGCGTAATAAGCACACAGTTGGTTTTCGGTTTGCACCCTAATTCAGGTTTTTCAGATGTTTCTCCATCTCTTTTCCTTTCATTGTCACTGTTGGTCTTTCTCTAGTCATAAAGGCGAAGTCGTGGTTTTTACATACAGCATAAAATGGGTGGTCGTCATTCACTTAAAGTAATACAGGGACCCAAACAGACAAAGGAATCAGAAATGAGAAGTGGGGGTCTGAAAGAAAAGGCAATTTTCCAAAGGTAAAAAGGCAATGCAGAAGCAAAATTGGATGCGGCTTACAATCAGACTGCAGGGATGGAAGATTTTAAAAAGGACAAGCTAATGCTGCATCTGATGGCTCTGCAGTAATCAGTCAAAACTGAAGTCCAATCAAATGCTTAATTTCCTTTTTGTCCGCAGGCGAGGTCAGCATCATGTAAATGTGGATGCTGGACTCATTCAAGACTCATCATGCACTTCCCTTATCTGCAAAATCTCCAGTGGGCAAAAGAAGCTAAATACACACACACACACACACACACACACACACACACACACACACAAGCGTGGAACCTGTCATTTCAGACTCTCAACAACTAGACTGTTTCTGTTGCCTATATTGCTTACATAAGAGCTTTGATGTACACATTACAAATAAAGAGCTCCATCTCTTTTCTCTCTCACTGAACAGGCCTCTACTCGTCGTCTTCATGCTCTTCAGTGCAGTCACCTCAGATCTTCTCAGCTCTTTGCTATAGATATCCTACTTTTGCGTACACTCATGCTTGTCTAGTCAGTAGCTCTTCCCTACATTTGCCAAACCTGCTGCCATAACGGAGCCAGTAATATGAAGGACTGTTCCCACATGTTATACGGACTCTTCTGTCTTCTGGTTCTGATAGACTGCTCAGCAGTTTCATACCGGAGGTCATCAGAACTCTAAATGCACACAAATGTCTAATTACCAAGAACATTTCAGTGAACTCCCCCACCTTTTACCTTAAAGACCTCTCAAAACACACTCTGGACCTTCAACATCACCCTGCAGGTCACTGTACCTGTGTTCACTGTTTACTGCCACTGCAGGTACACTCACGCCACTCCTCGTTAGAATAGTGGCGAGTGTCCCCGCCTGTCGTGTGAGAGACGGGGGTTTGATTCCCCAACGTGGAGAGTACAACATTTGTGGGCAGCTGGTGGCCTGGAAGTTGGGGAGGTGCCTTTGCGATCAGAAGGTCATGGGTTTGTTTCCCAGGACTGCTAGTGGCACCACAGAGGTACTCTTGAGCAAGGTACCATCCCCACAAACTGCGTCCTGGGCGCCCCTCATTGGTGGCAGCCCCCTGCTTGACTTGGTGAATGGGTTAAACGCAGAGAAAGAATTTCATTCTGTGTGCTGTGGTGTGTTCACACGTGACTATAAGAGGCCGCTTCACTCAATTTCATATGCTATAATTTACACTTGCTCAGTGTGGTTCAATGCTGCTGTCTCCTGTGCAGTAATATAGGTATAGTGCAATATTATCACTACTTCTGGAAGGTTTACATACCTTTCCCACTTTCCTGTTACACTGCTATATTGTCTTGAATTTACATCCCATTCACACCATTGTTAAACTGCTGTATTGGCTGTTTACTGTATTGTTTCTGTCATTCCTTGCACTTTGTTCAGTGCTGTAACCGCCTCCTGTGCAATAATCATTCTGGTGCAATATTAGTCATTCTGGAAGGTTTACATCCCTTTCACACCATACTGTTACAGTACATTGCTGTTACTTTATTGTGGCGTCTATTGTGTTGACTGTATTGTTTCTGTCATAACTTGGACTCTGTTGAATGCTGCTATATGTTGCACTGTTGTCTGAGGAGAAATGTTTTCCCATCACACTATGTACGTGTACACAGCTGGAACACTGTAGCTTCATGAACAATTCATTTTAAAAAACGAGGTGTTCAAAAGCTTTTGCATCACACCAAGAACATTTTGCCATTTTTTTAATGATGTTCGACTGTGTTTTTTACATTTTATTCATTTTACTGCATTTGTAACGCAACAAATAAATCTTACATTTTTCTGTAATGTTAATCCTATGGGGGATTTAATGAAACAAAAGAAGAAATAATGAAATAAATTGCAGAAAAATACCATGTAAAATGATATATTTCTGGAAATAAGATGATCATGGTCTCCTGTGAGTTGGGAAGAAACCTGTGTTTCCCTTTGTTCCTTTGACTAACACACCCACACACCCACACAGACACACACACACACACACACACACACCTACACCTGTAGTTCTAAGAGCTAACAGTCATTAGATGCACGTGAATGTGTCACGACGTTCCCTCCCACCCCTCCTCCCACACATGCACGGCACTCTCAGCCCCTACTCTACTGCAGCATGTGCATGCTCTGTGTTTCATCCTGTCTTTATAGCATCCTTCCAAGCCACATCACACTCACATGAGCAGGATGCCTGTGTCTTCCCTCGCACACGTGTCTGAACCACGATTGGCCATGAGGCTCGCTGAGAGAACAGAATGGAACAGCGGATGAACATAAAAGAATTAAAACAAAGACTGTAGCTTCAGTGTTTGTTGTTATTATTTGTTTCCCACCCAAATATAGGCCCTGGTCATATTTTCTGCTTCGAGGACCATTTTGACAAAGCTTGTAAAAATGGTTAAAACAGGCCATTCCCCTCCCTAGTGTACGCAGTCCACATATAGAACCTACGCTTTAAAAATAACCTGTTTTAAACTGAAATGTGCTTTGTAATGTAAATGCATGAAAAGCCCACACATTTACATTCATCCACCTGTTAAGTCGACACAGCAGTTTAGCCTTGCCCATTCACGTCCAATTGTTTGTGTCTGTTTTCAGGGGCCAAAATAGAAAATATTTACGATGAATCAAATAGAACAGGCGTGATTTTGCCCTTGGTTATTTCTGACAGTAAATGGAAGCAAAGGGCCACAGTAAAGAGGATCTTTACTGTACCACTGATGCCTGAAACAATGTCTAGCATTTGTAGTTTGCTTGTGTCTACGTCAAGAAAAAAAGAATCGTGCTCTAATGTGTTGTTTTCTTAAATTGCTGACTATGCGGATGTGTTCTCGGGGAATGGGTGAGGGCGGCTTTCTCAGAAGAATGTAGTCAAACAGAAGATTTGTCTTGTGCAGTTACTGCACTTACTCAGTTAATAAAGCATAAAATAACCCAAACACACACACAATCACACACACACACACACACTTGACACTTCAGCAGAGCGCAAAGCCCAGGTTATTCTGCTCTGTTGAATATGGAGCCCTAATGTTAAAATCCTGGACTACTCCATTAAGAGTGCTGATATTCACACAAGACAACAGACTGTAACAAGCACTCAGAGAGAACTTCTGTTCTCATTTGTTTTCACACATTGGATTGTTTTATAATTTATATAATTGTTCTACAATTTAAGTAATAGACGTTAAACACATGAGAATGGAAAAATCCAACATATTGCTTTGGGCATTAAACCATTTTTTTCCACAGTTCACACGCACACATAGACATACACACACACACACAGACATACACACCAACACCCACACCAATACACACACTCATACACACACATACACACAGACACACACACACATATACACACACACACACACACACACCCACACATACACTCAAACACACACATTCATACACTCACATACACACAGACACACACACATATACACAAAAACTCACTCACACCCACACCCACACACACACACACACACACACACAGACACACACACACTAGAAGTCAAACTGTTTAAAACCCAAAGTACTAGAAGTTCTGTAGACCTTTTGTCCTTCAGGTTCAGGGCCGGAACGGTAGATTAACGAAAGCTGGTACCAGATCAGAACATAAAGTGAAACACACAAACACAGAGACAGAGAAAGTGTTTCAGTACATTCTTTAGGTAACTTTGTGGACAACCATGAACATACTGTGTGTTCTCAGCCCCTCAGGGTTGCTCCCTAAAGAGCAAAACACACACTGACAAACACAAACACAAACTCATCACTTACACATCACCGCTGCTGGAACTACAGGTTCAAGAAGGACCTATACAGGAGAAAAAATGCATTTTAATATATGTTAATTTAGTAAGACTGTATTCTTTAATCTCATACGTTTTTTCTGTTCACCAGGAAAATTAACTCAATGTGGAGAGCAGAAATTAAAAACGAAGAACAGAGAAATTATGTCCAGTTTTCTTCTGACAGCGATTTCAGTCAAAAAGAATTAAAAAAATGAGCAAATAATTTGACTTCTGTTGAATTACATAAACACCTTGAAAAAACCTAGTAACACTCACCTTGAGCTGTGACTGGTCCCTCCGCCTAAAACACTGTGACTGGCGTGTTGCAGCCTTTTGCAACATCAGTGTTGCAGAGACTGATGCTGCAATATTGATGAACTATTGATAAATTGTGCAGCACCAGCTCCAGGTGTACTTTTTTCTTCTGGGCAAGTCAAGTTCAAACTCAACTTTACTGTCTTGTGTTTTAAAAAATATCGAGAAATATAAGAGCAGCCTACAGCACCTGACTGATACCATGTGAGGATGCCTGAGAAGTGTACACCAACACCAAGTTGCTCCAAGGAGACTGCCCCCTGTAGTTAGGGAATGGAAGTCGCTCTGGATGAAAACGTCTGCTAAATGCTGTAAATGTAAAATAACAATAAATATGAAATGAGTAAGTGAGAAAGAAGAAAATACATATATATATTTTTTTCTCCTTATGTAAAATTAATAAGGCCACAGGGTGTCTGGATGGTTCGGGGACATCATAGTCATGTGCGATATAAAGAAATACAAAAGCAGTTTTATACATGAAATATATGTATAAAATCATTCTGATATGATGGTAATACTCACATGTTTGAATCACTGTTAAATAAATAGAAATTAGACGTGGTCAAAAAGGTGAACATAGCAGTGGATGATTCCAGTAACTTAAAAACCTGTGATGTCAAGTATTAAGTTATATAAAAAGGAATTTCCCCAGTAAGACAACAGAGTGTCTGTAATAACTGGGCATGACTGCCCATTCCAAGCGAAATCATAAAACTACTTTTCAGAAACATTTCACACAGAAGACATTTATGGCAACTTGCATCCTTTCCTGTGCAATAATCACACTTGTGGTGCAATACTAGTTAGTCTGGAAGATTTCAGAGCATCCATACTTTACTGTTACATCACATTGCCATTACATTGTTGTGGTGTTCATTTATTGTGCCGTTTGTATTGTTTCTATTGTAACTTGCACTGTGCTGAATGTCGCTATATGTTGCACCCTGGTCCGTGTCACAGCTGCTGATGACAGTAGAGAAACCTTGAACCTTGAACATCTATTCCCACCAAATTTCAAAATTTCAGAGAAAATACAATGAACGCACTTGGAAACCACTTGGATTTCTTTATAGTGATGGCAATAGGAACCAGGCTTAGGAACATAATTACAGCCTATTCAGTGACAATTCAGTGAGTCATCACATGTCTTCTGAGGAAAATAACAGTCATTCTGGAGATGCAAAAGACACTGAAATGGACAGGGGCATTAAGCATGCTTTCACAGACGCATCCTTCTGATATTATATTAAGCCACTTTCTGTGTCTAAAGCCAATACGCGGTGAATACGTTTGAGGTTGACATTTTCTGTAGCATTAGGTGGTCTGCAGCTTTAGGCACTATGCAAAGTTATCTGAGCGCTGCCGGTATGAGGAGTGGGCGTCAAAGAGGTTTGATTACTTGTCCGCCAGCCGCTATCTTCCCTTGCTCTTTTCATCTCCTCTTATGTACCCATCACCATACCGCGTCTACTCCGGTGTTGTGTAACTGTGGAGGAGTCCATTAGAGACCCGACTTTGCTCAGACATCATTTCAGTTAAGAATGACTACAGCAGGCCATCAGAATGGAAGCGTGAGGGGAAAAAACGAATGATGCCGCAATCAGGAGAGCATCTCAGACAAGAAAAGCCAAAGGGAGAGCTGCTGTTTTCAGGATTTAGGCACAACATGCCTCACATTATCTGAGAATCAATAAAGCGTCAAAGTCGACGTCTTTCATTTATCAGAATGCCAACAGAAGACTGAGGGTCAAATTTGTACAATTTAAAATAAACAAATAAATGACTCAAATAAATAACAATAATCAGTGGCCTAAAAGCAAAAAAATATGTAGGATGGATCGTAGAAGGAAACAAATAAACAAACAAATAAATAAACTATGTCACACGGTCCTAAACAAATTAATAAATGTGGCTAGGAATGCTTGAATAATTTACTGAGTAAACACTTGTCTGTGAACCCGATGAACACAAAGTTGTAGGTTCAAACCCGCCCACTTTCTACCATTGTGTCCTTCAGGAAGTCACCTAACCCTCAGTGTCTCTAGGGAGACTGTCCCTGTTACTAAAGACTGTAAGATAGTCCCTGTAACTACTGACTGTAAGACTGTCCCTGTAAATAATGACTGTAAGACTGTCCCTCTAACTAATGACTATTTAAGTAATAAATATTTTAAAAAATTATTTAAGTAATAGCCAGGTTTCTAACACCAGACTACAGCTGCTAAATCATCAGCTAGCTTATTATATCCATAGTATTGATCAATTTCACATTAGAGTGAACTACACATGTACTGTATTTCTAAACAACAAAAATCACTGGCAAACATGAAATCTATGTATAAACAAACAAACAAATTAATAAACAAACACATGCAAAAAATGTATACATGCTAAAATACATGAATGCCATTTTTTATCCATTAATGTCTTTAATGTTACTAATTTATTCATTCGTTTTTTCTGTCGTTCTTTCAGCAGGTTTCATGTGTGTCCGATGAAGAGGACTACACTCTCGCTGTTGCTCGTGCAAGTAGAAAAACAAGCCAAATAGCAACGACTCTCAATAATCACTGTTTGTACAGAGAAGGGTGAAACCCTAGGAGCTCTGACTGGATGCTGGGCTGTTCTGCTGCTGTTAGGTTTCCAGTGACTCCACACTGCGCGTAGGAAGGCAGTCTGAGATGATGGAAGATGAGCTGCTGGACAGGTGCCGCTGGAACCGAAGGGGTAATTACTATTGACCGCTGTCCGCACTGCTCTGGGTTCATCCTGCGGTACACTAGGTTCATCCTGCTCTCTCAACACAGGGGGGGGTTTCCGTTCTTTCAGAGCGGCACTTAGTAATCACAAAGGTAATCTCAATGCATAAATATGCCTTTGATCCCAGACACGGTGCAGCCCTGAGCCCTGGGCCCTGGAGTGGACTGCATGAGTGGAGTCAGAGTGGTGGGTGGCGAACTCCACACCAGCTGCTCTTTTACTGTCTATAGCAGAATCATGATGACTATGACAATCAGCAACTACTGAGAGAGACAGCGACAGACAGAGAGAGAGAGAGAGAGAGAGAGAAAGAGAGAGACGGAGAGACAGAGAGACGAAGGCTGAGCACATGGGAGAACATTTACAGATAATCCAGGGTTTCCCTTGACTGAACATCATGATTTGAACTCTTTAACACTGAAACAGAATCTCCTCAGCTTTCAGCCTCTGCTGTGTTTCTCGTGCTTCTGACTGTAAGTCATGTGTGCTGACGATGATGCGAGGGCTTTGCCGATGCATTTGCCACGTCACGGCGTTTTATGTGTAATTAACCTGAAAGTGTGGGCCATTTCACCAGCCGCCTCTATTGACCCAGGAGTCATTTGCCCAGTACAATGCGTACGGCACCTGGCGCTAATGACTGTGCCCTCGCTGTGTCCAGTTCCGCGGCCGATGGAGAGGCCAGGCCCTTGGCCTTATGTTCCACGCCCAGACACAACAAACACAAGGACGCGGCCGCAGACTCCCCCTCCAGTTCAGGAGACAAAGGAGGCAAGCACCATGCTGAGCTTTCCTCCACGGTATCTTTAGAGACTTATTACAGCCTTGCCTTTCTGTGTACCTCGGTGATTGCCAGTGGAGTGCTCAGTCACATAAATAGTACTGAAGAGTATGAAGAAGTCACATGACAGCTTTGGACCGCTTTGCTGTACTCTGGTTCAGTGCAACACAATATAGAGAGTGTTTTTCTGCGACAGTCCTGCAGACCCACTGCATTTTCTGCTCTAACATGACTGATTAATTGAAACAAACCCTCCAGCTGAACTGAAAAACCCACAAAACTCTCTGCTGCTGTGTCTGAGATTTGGGAACC
The DNA here is from genome assembly GCA_037974365.1 of Hydrocynus forskahlii. Taxonomy (NCBI): domain Eukaryota; kingdom Metazoa; phylum Chordata; class Actinopteri; order Characiformes; family Alestidae; genus Hydrocynus; species Hydrocynus forskahlii. The sequence goes on from JBBPCX010068737.1 coordinate 10,312, forward strand.
ATGGCACAGAAGCAGCAAAGGCCAGGAACACACTTATCACTTAACACACTACCCTGAATGAAAACAATCATTTTACATGCTGTTGCATTCTAAAACATAATCCTGATGCAATGCAATACGCAAGGCTGAGCCTTGCAGCAAGGGGGCGCTACCATAGAGATAATCAAGCCCGGAAACCGGTTTAAAAAATCGTTTCCGTAAATCAGATGAAGAACTTTTAAGTTTCCAGAATCATTTTATAAAGGTTCTGTTCCAATTTGGAGCAGAGAACCACACACCCAGACCAAAAAATGTATAGATCCGATTTTTAACAACCGTCAGTTTTTTGATGAAGGAGTGCAGGTGGTAGCCTTTTCATGATATCAGCTTTCCCTTTAACCTTTCCTTCTTCATCCACTTTCTAGTGGACTCATCCTAGAATGTACACTCACAGCAATTCATTTCATTTGCACACCCATATTCTCCCTATTCCCTACTCTTCTGCCCATGTTTACAGTCTGCTGGCCTCGGTGTCTTTCTGTCTTCCACCTACTTTTCTCCTCTGTCTCAGTGAAAACACTCAGGTTTGAGCATGATGACATTTACCCTCAAAAAGGTTTTCAGGGCTGTGTGCTGGTGGAGAGTCTGTATATCTCCTTTGCCTACCTCAGTTGCAGGAGAGAGTTCTGGGAGGTATGGCAGTGTATGTGTGAGGTGTCTGCTGCTCAGGCTGGTACCTTGTATTGTCATCACTCCACTGGGAAATTGAATTTGTGTTTTCTTTCTTTCTACGCTAGGCTTGTTCTTGTAGGCGCACAACATGTGCAAAATATGTCCTGTAAATATCAGTCTAAAGCGCACAAAATGGCCCGTGTATTTTGCCTAAATTCTCCCCTTTCACTGTCAAATTGGGTCGGAATCTTGTACTGCATAAACAGCACCCTCACCGATCACAAGGCTGATGCGGCTCCTGCCCACACTTTGACATTGCTGTTCTCTTACAGTCTTTCTGTTTCTAACTTAACAAACACTAATGAAAGCTCAGCTAGAAGGCCTAACTGACCTACGAGGCTAGAACATCTACCTGCCTGTCGTCTGTTCATCAGTCCAGCTTTGTTTGTTAAACCAGCCATGAGAGAGAGTGAATAAATACCTCTCCTACTGTACGACATCACCACATAAAAGCTGGACAAGGTTTATAGTGAGACACAGGCACAGGACGGATTTCTGCAATATGCTCTGTATATGGAGAGCTCCTTTCACTCATTCCACCCTGTCACACTGTTACACATTCTACATGGACGCAGCAGGTTGGGAGTGTTGGTCTGAGAAAAGCAAGGAGTGCTCATTTGAATATTAGGCCCAGACAGTTCACGCATGTTTTTGGGGTGGAAATGTCCTAGTGGGTAAAACAGTCACCTGTGAACCCGATGACCATAAAGTTTTAGGTTCAAACCCCCACACTTTCTACCACTGTGTCCTTCTACAAGACACTTAACCCTCAATGTCTCCAGGGGGACTGTCCCTGTAACTAATGACTGTAAGACTGTCCCTGTAACTAACGACTGTAAAACTGTCCCTGTATCTAATGACTGTAAGACTGTCCCTGTAACTAATGACTGTAAGACTGTCCCTGTAACTAATGACTGTAAGACTGTCCC
>JBBPCX010068738.1:0-11951 GCA_037974365.1 Hydrocynus forskahlii
TATATATAAATTGGGCAAAAGTCTAAGGCACCTGAGCAATGAGTGTTCTTTTCAGATTAATATTCCTAAATATACTAAATTAAATTAAAAAGAATAAATACAAATAACATTCTGCAGTAAATTCAGTTTATACAAAGCATATACTGAAAAATTGATTTAAACAATTAGTATAGGTGACTAAGACTTTTGCACAGTACTCTGTGTGTGTGTGTGTGTGTGTGTGTGTGTGTGTGTGTGTGTGGAGCTCACCTGCTCCACACACTGCTGTGTGTTCATGCTCAAAAACACCCACTGAGCTGACAATTTGAATCAGGAGTGTTGAGGACTGTAGTAGTTTCACTCACCTTTATGTAATTTAAATTTTTATTTACTGCAAAAAAGGCTGTTCCTGTGGCACATCCAGTGATCATTATTTACAGCATTTTATGCCCATAATTTGTGTTTGCAATAACATACTAAGGACATGGCCGGTTTATTATGAGGAAAACAATATTGTGAAAAAAACATTTGTGACAAACCCAAATAAAAAAAATTACCAACAGGTAATTCTAAAAGAAATACCAACAGGTAATTCTAGCTATTCATGACTGTTGGTGAGAAAAAAAAAGTGTTGGCAGCAGTTAATGGAGCATATCAAAACAGACTCTTCCCTCCATCATCTCTACCATTCATATACGGAAAACAAGCTGCGATGAGAACCCGTTTTGAATTCACTGTTCTTGTGATGTCACAAAAAACACATTTCTGTTTAGGCCCACCTACTCACGCTGAAGTGTTTCAGTCTAGACGACCTTTTAAATGAGGCACTATAAAGAGGGATAAATGGAAGTTGGAAAATAGTGGTATACAAACAAATGACTGTTTTAAGCACATAAAACCACAAAAGTGGAACTAAGCGGCACTAATTAAATACAAGAACTTTGTAGGTAATGGGTTCTTTAATAGTCTTTTATTGTCTGTAACTTTGTTTTCCTCCAAATAAACCTGCTAAGAAAAGATGGCACTAAGTATCAAGGGAAAATGCTGGATTGGACATCTGGTCTGATCTGTTCCTGGAAACACACACACACACACACACACACACACACACACTCACACAGACACACAGTGTGATGTCATGTTACAGGCTGCATCTCTCCTCCAATGGGGCTGTAGTGTGTTTGAGTAGTTTACTCTTAGATGCCACTCAATGAAATATTCGACTGGTTTCTTCCGATACTCAAGGCATCAATTTCGCATCTACTGCTTAAAGCAAACACTTTGAAAAGTTCGGGGGACTGCAAATTTGAAAAGGCAGCGTATGGATCTAAATACACACTGTGTGTATTAAAGTCCAAGTGCCAATCAGGAGTTCATGATTTAATAATCTCTCTTTAAATCGTTTATAGAATTAACGACCTTCTCCGATCCCTTCTCTCTCTCGGTCTTACTCTCTGGACTGGTACAGTGTGTGATGTCACATGGTAGTTTAACCTTAAGAAAGTGACCTTCTTTTGCCCCGCCCCCTCCAAAGACTGACAGGTGCTACATCCAATCATCTCCTTTCAGACGAGCGATGCCCGCCTCTCCTGGGGCGTTTCCTCTAGTAGCTGGAGAAGCAGCTCGTGGAGGGGTGTGGCCACGACAGCGTAGCCGCTGGCCGTCAGGTGCAGGAAGTCAAACATATCCCGACAGGAAATGGTGCCGTCCGAGTGGATAAAGCCGTTGCCCACGTCCAGGAACTGCACGGGTCCCAGGCGAGGGAGAGACGCGCGGAGATAATTATTCACCGCAGAATTCTTCTCCCGCAGGGGATTCGGGAACTCACCCCTCGGCAACAGACCCTGAGAGACAGAAATCATATTTAAAGCAACAGTTTGAAAGAAAAAAAAAAATTTATGTACACAACCCCCACCCCCACAACACACACACAAACACACACACACACACACACAAAATATAATCCATCAGCCAGGACATCTCACACAGGTGTGTGAAATTACACTTCCAATCATTGGTTTTTGCACATCACAGGTTTTTAACACTTTTCCATTTATTTCATAAACTGCAGATTTTTATTCTTATTAAAACACTGGAAAGTTGAACAACTACACATGAAAATATGTCAAATAAAACAGTTTCTTTTCTAAAATGTAAGAATCTGTAATAGTGCAGGTCTGACTCTTATTAACTGGTTGTTAATGGTTAACTGGTGATGCAAAGTCAAATTCTAGACTGTCCTTTAACTTTAAATGCACTCTTTCACTGTTTCAGCACTTATTATCTAGTTAAATATCTATCACTCATCTCGTGATCCACATTATAATTATAATTATATTAGGAGGCTTTTTGTTAAGTAGTGATGGAAAAAAAAATAATTTTCTGGCTAATAAAGAAACTCAGATGTGAACACAGTGTACATTTATTTGTTAGCAAAGAGTATTAAGTGTATTTTTAGTAAATATTAAGTGAGGAACATGTAAATGGAGAAAATCTCAGTATATGCCAAAACTTGGCTGGTATTGTAGCTTCATTAGTTTTGCACTGGAGCTACGAGGCTAATGGAGCTACCAAGTAATTTTTAGTTATTTTTCCTCTTTAGGTCCATTTACATTTGCGTTATGTACCAAAAAAAGGTTCAAATGAATTTTTACATTACCATTTTTCCTCTTTATCTGTTTTACACAGTCTGTTTTTGTTAGGGCTATAAATGTAAATGAGCTATGCTCTGATTGGCTGCCTTGTATTGTGCCTTATTCAGAAGGCAGTCCAAGATTAAACACTCCTTATTACTTCAGCGTAAATGGGTGGAGCTGAACTGCTGTAGGCTGTATTTTTCTAAACTTCACAAAATGAATTCATTCACAGGCTGTTTTTGCCAAACACTCACACACACACACTCACACACACACACACACACACACACACAATCTTTCTATCTTTTAAGGAGTCTCTCCTTACCAGAACAACTATCTTGGCCTTGGGCAGGCAGGAATGAAGCAACTGGACGATGGCCACTATTCCCCCTGCAACCTGCTCCGCTGTGTGCTCATGGTTATTAGTTCCTACCCACAGCACCACCACCTGAGGGGAACCAAAAAGAACACTCACTAATGCAATAATAATCATAGTGTACGGTATAACTGGAAGGACATTTCAGATCAAGCAACAATCACTAGGGCTGCACAACATTATTTTAATCGTTATTACTGGCAGGTAATTGCTTAAAAATATTACAATCTAACTTTATCTGTTTTTATGTATCCGCATTACTGGATGCGGATATATATATATATATATATATATATATATATATACACAAAGTCTTAACTGGGAGATATTGTGCAACTGGGAGATATATACTGTACATTCATATGCAAAACCATTGATTAAAAAATAAAAACCTCTATGGGCATCAAACTTAAACATGCAATTTGTCTGCAAAGTTTAGTGCTCGTTTTCTATTTATTTGCTAAGTTTTAGAAAAAATAAACTCTAATTAGGCATTAAAATGTGTTCTGACCAGTGGGGCCTAAACGTTTGCACATGATTTTATGCATGATGTAGCAGGATGAATACAAATATTTATTTCATTACCAAAATTAAATTAGACATACATTATTCTTCACAGGCCTTTTTTAGTAAAACAAAAAACATGGATGAGTGGAGCTAAGATCTGTACTCTCACTCTCGAGATGAGTGACCCTGAATTCGCCATTTATACGTCTTCAGGTCCTCACTTTCCTCACTATACATCATTAGCACTCTCACAACCACTGTCTCTTTCTCCCTATGGCCTTCGGTGAGATGAGGTGACCGTCCAAGCCCACCAAACCAAACCCAAGCCGTCATAATGTCCACTTCTAAAAATAAAACAAGCATCTGCACTTCCATTGCACTTTTAATCTTTTTTTTTTAGTGATGTTCTACTCTTTCCTTTATTCTTTCTTAACTTTAATGTTTCACTTGCCTTCCTTATTACCCATCATTTCGCTGTACTGGGTCCTCTTTCCGTTCTGGAGAACACTGGTATCATATAATCTGGACTCTGGGCTTGGTAATTAGCTACATCAGCCAACTTTTGTATACTCTTGCTGGCACGATATTACTAAGATACCAGTGCAATGTTCATAATGAAGATCGGTCTCTCACCCGTGGTCTGATGTTCTCCAGTTCTCCGTTCTGCAGTCTCCACAGAACGTTACACGTGGTGTCTCCTCCTATCCCAAAGTTCAGCGCATGGAGAGGAGAGAACAGCTCCCGCCACACCTGTCACAACCATCAATCAAAACACAGGCTATTAACATTATCCCACCCAAGCAAACACAACCACCAACCACAGCACAGGTCCAGTTCTAATGCCAGTAAAAAAAAAAAAGTCTGCAGATGAGACGTTTTAAGTTCTGAAACTGAAACAGCAGAAATTTACAAAGTCTTTAATGGTATAAATATTGCCGCACAGGGGTCAAAAACTCCCCAGGTCTCGTAGTTTTGCTGGTTTCTCTTAATCTCCCCATAATGGTATATCTCCTGTCACGGTGCATTATTAATCACTGTCCCACACAGGCATTAACTACAATATCATATCACTGAAACGGGCGGTACTGAGACCTAAACAAACGGCCAAACAGCCCTGCAGCTTTTTCCTGCCCGTTCGGACACAAAATCCCATCACAAAAGAGCTCAGTCACGCACGTTACACAATGGGGCTTTCTGTTCTGTGCTTTATTTCAGTGTGATATTAAATCTTCAGGCTCACTTCATTGTTCCTGTACAAACAACTGTGAATAAGAAATAAGATTAAGGCAACGACAACAATAATTGAATCATTTTTGATGTCATGAATGTAATAATGTTTTATAAAGTGTATTCTTTTGGAGCGGTGGAGGTCATGGACTACATGTAAAACTGGGCAGGAAAAAAAAAAAAAAAAAAAAAAAATCAGCCGTAAGCTGAAACACGCACCTCGTACTGCTGCATAAGCTGGACCATGGAGTCACCTACAAACAGCACGTCCGGTTCTGCATCTTTACACTCCTGCACGAAGCGGTTATGCTGTAAACCGCCCCCCAAACAGACACATACACACACAGGTCACATTGTTAATGTCTTTAACTGTGTAGTCAAATTTATATTTCTATTCGTTAGAAAACACTGAAGGGATTGTTATTAATAGTGAAAATCTGTGTGAAATGAACACACATGCAAGAACACTTTCTTGTGTGTGTGTGTGTGTGTGTGTGTGTATGTTACAACCTGGAACTGAAATATGGGATATATATATATTGAAAGAAGGATTTAGGTCATTTGTTGACGGTAGAAACATTTTTTAATTGTGACACCACAGTTAATAAAGCTAAGATATTTGTTGGTGGCAGCTTCTGGTTGGACAACCTTTGTTACTTGGTAGAACTATTCAACTACAGCTGCAAGACTTCTGGGACGTCTCTATTAGCACTGCGTTTATGGATTCTAATATTTTCGGACAATTGAGTCACATTGTGCCCAGTTGGTGGACAGACATTTTTAAGGTGTGGACTCTGACTGGGTCATTTTAACACACTCAGGTTCTTGCTTTTAAAACCTCTTTTCCACCCCTGCCTCAAGTCTCTTGCAGAAAGGAGAACCGTTCATCCATCCCACCCTCAAGCTTGTTCAGTTTCCCAGTCCCTGCTGATGAAGAGCATCTCCTCAACGTGATGCTGCTACCACCATGATGGCAGGAGGATGGAGGATTCGCAGCTCTGCCAGAAATTCTGGTCTCATCAGACCAGAGAACGTGTTTTTATTAGACTCTATTTCCCACCAGTGGCTTTCTTCAATAACCTCCAGCTTTGTAGAAAGTACAGGCTTTGGTTTTTTGGTTTTTCTGTAAACACTTTCTCATAAGTGGTGGATCTATGCAGCTCCTTCAGACTTACTGTCAACCTCCTGGTTGCTTGTTGGACTAATTCACTCCTTATCCAGTCACTGACAGGCAGAACAAGTTGTGACGTATTCTTTCCACAGATCTAGTGGAACTCTGTGGTTCAAAGTCTGGCATATTTCTGTATAACCAAACGCCAATTAATATTTCTCTGGAACTTTGACCTGGACTTGCTTTGACTGTTCTTGATCGGGGGGCCGAACTCCATTCCTGGAGGCACGGTTTGGTAGTTCCCCTCCTCAAACACACTCACTAAACCTGGCCATTAATATGAGAGTTGAATCAGGTGTGTTTGAGAAGGCAAACTCTAGCCTTGATGACGCTGTTTATTTAGGTATGACCTCTAACAAAGTCTCTGGCCTTCCAGGTGTATTTGTACTGAGATCACATGACACTTTAATTACACACATAGGGACTCCATTATTCAACTAAGCATGTGACTTCTTAATTCGTTGCACCAGAACACACATACATGTATGCAAACATATATATATACTGTGTGACACACACACATACATATATATAGATAGATAGACAGATAGATAGATATAGATAGATGAATAGATGGATGGATAGATGGATAGATAGATAGATAGATAGATGGATAGATGGATAGATGGATAGATAACACACCACAAACACACCTCGCAAGCTCAAGTTTAACACCACTTCACAGAGACACACCTGTGACATCCAGCGTCCATCACCCTGGACATCCTGGACTGGAACAGCCTCCGCAGCGGGATTCTCTTCTTCGCTCATCCTCTGAACACAAACAAATATTCCCCATTTTCATGACTGATATCCACAGAGCACTTCAGTACAGATACAGAGCGATAAACATCAAGAGCTCTCAGAACACTCCTTCAGCAGCAGCAGCCTGAACTGAAACCAAACTGCTCCAAAACAACTGACTCAACTCATCTCACTACACCTTCCTAACACTGGGGAGCATCTGCCCACTGGCATCTACAGCAACCAATCAACTGTGTGGTCCTGATGCAGAGTTAAAGCTGAGAATGCTGGAGCATTTAATGTCTTTATGTCCAGTAATTGCACTCAGGCCCTGTATTGCTTTAGTGAACCAGTCCAGTCCTCCTGTCTCTAAAGAGCAAGGAAATCCTCTGATGAACATACATACACACACACACACATACACACACACACACACACACACACACATACACAGACACACTGTGAACCACCCACACTAAATGCATTATCCATCTTTCATCCTATTCCAAGATACACTACATGGACAAAAGTATTGGGACACACCTGTTTTTCAGGGTCTGGGCTAGACCCCTTACTTCCAGTGAAGGACAGTCTCAATGCTTCAGCATACCAAGGCATTTTGAACGTCATGCTTCCAACTTTGTGGACCCAGTTTGGGGAAGAACCTTTTCCATTCCAGCATGACTGTGCCCCAGTACATAAATCAAGCTCCATAAAGACATGGCTGGATGAGTTCGGTGTGGAAGAACTGGACAGGCCCGTACAGAGCCCTGACCTCAACCCCATCCAATACCTTTGAGATGAACTAGAACGGCGACTGCGAGCCAGGCCTTCTCGTTGGGGGACCAACTCCCTTTTAAAGTCTATGTATTTGAATGCAATGCCATTTAAGTCCCTGTTGGTCGAATGGTCAGGCGTCCCAATACTTTTGTCCATGTAGTGAATGGACTCACTGGAATTTTCCGTTCCACCTTAAGTGGTGCTGTAGGTTGAACTGCTGCATTTAAGGTGGAAAGGAAAATTCCAGTGAGAAACATCAGGGACAGGGCCTTCAGGACAATGACATCAACACACACACACACACACACACGCAGGAGACCTGCTGGGGGCTCCGAGGATGCTGCTGGGTGTGGATGCTGACCGTACCTGTTCGGCTCCTGAAAGACGATCCGGATGGGTGGTCTCCTCCACACCGCGGGGCCTTTCGCTTCCACCGGTCTCCGACCCGATCTGGCCGAATCGCGGCTAAGATTTCCCGAACCGAGCCCGACCGTATCCGCCCCCCCGTTTCTCTCCACCGAGCCCACTTCCGTCCCCTGTCCCCGTCACGCGCTTCCCGTTAAACAGCAGTCCCGCCTTCTTTAGATTAATGCCCATCCCGAGAGGGGGCACTTTATACAATAACACCCTTTCCCACAAAACAAGCATTTTCCCCATTTTCCCCGTGACATTAATTGTTTGAGTGCAGCTGCAGTGTTTGGATCAGACAGTCTACTACAGGGTCACAGAAGGGACGTTTATTCTATGAAGAGCCCTAAATAGCCTGATATGCACATTTTAGTGTAATCCAGCAGGGACTTCTTTTTTATGAACCTCCTTTATTATGAGGGTGATGTGGCTTTTCAATTACGTCATTTATTTACTGTCGCAGGAATCAGTGGTGACCTGCTGGAGTGATGTGGCGTAACGTGAACACCAGAGGGCAGCAAAGGTCAAAAATCACACCAGATCCTCCCAAAAGCCAAGTACTGATTTAACTGGCGATAATAAAACATTCTGTCCTTTTACACTATTTTCCAGAAGCCACTTGTCATAGAATTAGTGTTTTATTTATACATGTTTTGATTTGATATACATTTTGGGAAAATGGACCAACCATTGATTTTCAAGGTGACAGATTTTTAATAAATACTATGCCATTTGTCCTAGTGGTTAGGGAGTTGCCCCTGTGATCAGAATGTTGTGGGTTTGAATCTCACAACTGCCAGTGGCACCACTGAGGCACCCTTGAGCAAGGTACCATCCCCACACACTGCTCCCTGGGCGCAGTGTTCCTGTCTGCCCCCTGCTTCACTTGGTGAATGGGTTAAATGCAGAGAAAGAATTTCACACAGTTCACACTGTGTGCTGTGGTGTGTTCAGTTATGAAAAATGGTCACTTTCTTTACACATGAGGACTGTTGAGATGTTTTCAGCCACATTTAGTCAGGAGTTAAAAACACAGTTCTTTAGACTAATGCTGCGGTTTTGCAAAAGAGGGTCCCTAAAGGTTATTAAAGAGACAACTTTCTTTATTACAAACCTTTACTGTGATCTGCCACTCTCTGTCCACCTTATGAGCTATCCCACACATCCACCAAGAAGATCAGGGGGTCCCATCCCACTCCCAGGGACCCCAAACTATGCACATTTTTTGCTTTCTCTCATTAAGCTCACCTGATTGGACTTGTTAACTAATTACTCTGCTCCTCGGGTGCTGGGTCAGGTGTATTGTAGTAAGAACACAAGAATTTGCAGAACACAGGACCCCCAGAATTGGCTTCGGTGTCTCCTGACACAGGTGTACAATTACAGCCCACAGCCCCTCTGTTACTACACAGCTTATCAGCCCCTCTACCCCATTATCAGTGGTTAGTCTCTGACCACAGGGTTGCTGGTGGCCCGATATTATTTAGGTGGTGGACACAGCAACATATGAGCTACAGTCTCCAACATCAGCAAGATAGGGGTTTCTAATAAAATGACCAGAACATGTATTTGTTTGGATTTTTCATGTGAAGTCTAATAAATGTCCCAAATGAATAAATTCCATAGCATAATTTCAGGTCTTTTACAAATTAATCCGTTTTTGGATGGTGGGTTCTTTATTATGTCCCATTTAGTTTTTATTAACGTAGAGCTGGGCATCACACAATCTGGCAACACTCCACAATGATGACCCACAACTGTGCAGCAATGCACAGTTTAAACCACATCATCAAGTTTGCTAATGAAACGACTGTGGTGGGTTTGATTTGCCGAAATGACAAGGTAGTGATCACAGAGGGGGAGCAACAAATATTGGACTGGTGCAGAACCAACAACCTGTCTCTGAGTGTGCACAAAACAGAAGAGATGGTTGTTGACTTCAGGAGGACGTATCGTGATCACTCTTCGCTGGACATCAAGGGATCCTCAGTGGAGATCGTCCAGAGCACCAAGTTCCTTGGTGTTCACATCATTGAGAACCTTATGTGGACCCTCAACGCCAGCTCCGTCACCAAGAAAGCCCAGTAGCATCTCTACTTCCTGCGGAGAGGAGAGCAGCACCCCCAACCATCACCACGTTCTACAGAGGGACTATAGAGAACATCCTCTGTTGCTACATTGCAGCCTGGTGTGGGAATTGTTCTATTTTGGATCCCAAGACCCTACAGAGGATAGTGAGGACAGCTGAGAAGATCGTCAGGATCTCTCTCCTCTCTCTCTCATGGACTTTTACATTATACACTGCACCCACAAAGCCAGCATTGTGGGTGACCCTACACACCCCGCACACACTCTCTTCTCCCTCCTCCCATCTGGAAAAAAGTTCCATAGCATAAAGGAATCTGTGCCAGAACAGGAAACCGTTTCTTCCTTTAGGCCATCAGACTTCTCAATCAGAACTGAAACACACACCTGAACGGAACCTCTTCCTTCTCCTAACACAATGCATATACACACTGAAATGTTATGCCTTAAACAAAAACAACTTATACCCCAACTGCCACTGCGAATACTCTTTATTTATGAAATACTCCACATTCTCTGTCCTGACATTATTTGTACAATTATAATGTTTTGCTGTCTTGCTCTTTATCTGCCTTTGTCGACTGCGCTATATGTTGTCTTGTCCTGTTGTTTTGTTGCTCCTGGGTTTTTCTTGCTCTACCTCTTGCTCTCTTTACACTGGGTATTTTGTCCTGTCTGCACTTGTGTAGTCTTGTCTTATTTCTGTTTTTGTTCCTGAGGTCCTGCATGTTGTTTTATTTCACTGTGTTCTGTGTATGAAGCTGAAGTGACAATAAACCTACACTGGATGGCCAAAGGTATTGGGATACACCTAATCAGTTCAGATATTGAACTCAGGTGGCCCCTTACTTCGAGTGAAGGGCAGTCTTAATGCTTCAGCAGACCAAGATGTTGGACAACGGCATGCTTCCAACTTTGTGGACACAGTTTGGGGAAGAACCTTTTCTATTCCAGCATGACTGTGCCACAAATGCCTGGATGAGTTCCGTGTAGAAGAACTTGACTGGCTGCACGGATCCCTGACCTCAACCCCATCCAACACCTTTGGGATGAACTGGAACGGAGCTTGTGAGCCAGGCCTTCTTGTCCAGCATCACCTGACCTTACTTTACTTGTCTTGAAGGTGTCCTTGAGTGCCTTGAACGGCGCTTTTAAATAAAATTAATACTACTACTAATTCTAATACTAATACTAATACTACTAAGAATGAATGGGTACAAATTCCCACAGAAACACTCCAAGAAATTGTGGAAAGCCCTCCAAGAACAGTGGAAGCTGTTATAGCTGCAAAAGGCGGACAAGCTCCGTATTGAAGTCTATGTATTTGAATGCAATGTCATTAAAGTCCCTGTTGGAGGAATGCTCAGGCGTCCCAATACTTTTGTCCAAGTAGTGTGCTTGACACTGCATTGTGCTGTAATTCCTCCTTTCACCGCTGGGGGCTGGTGTGGCTGTTTCCGTGGGTGGACGCGGTGGGAGCAGGTTGAGTCTCTCCACTTCTTCTTAAACGTGGATTTTCTGTGTCGTCTCCTCGCTTCTGCCAACCCGAACTGCCCCAGAGGAGAGGGGGAGTCCTAATGGGTGGAATATGGATGTACCTGTTGAGTGCTGTGGCTGTGCTGGTCACACCAGGTGAGTGTCAACATGGAGTTCCACTGCTCTTCAGAACTTCCTCGTCACTTGAGGACAGGAGAGCTTCAGATTAAAGAGGAACACGAAACTGCCTTAAAGTTAACATACAGTTTAAAATAAACTAAGATACCAGTATAGGGGACCTAACAGTGAAATGATGTATCTGTCGGATTTGGTTGCAGGTGTTTATATTGTGTGTGTGCGCGTGTTTGTTTGTGTATGAGTGTGTGCGCGTACGCGCCTGTGTGTGTGTGTGTGTGTGTGTGTATATGTATATATATATATGTATGTATATATGTATAAATATATAAATATATGAATATATGTGTATATATATGTATATGTGTATATACATATATATGTATATGTGTGTATATATATATATATATATATATATATATATATA
>JBBPCX010068739.1:0-11950 GCA_037974365.1 Hydrocynus forskahlii
ACACAGAAACAGGGAAACCAGGGAACAGAAGAACCAAAAACAGGAAAAAACCACCACCAAAACACCACCGTGACAGTATGTATGTGTGTATATGTATGTATATCTATATACAATATATATTAGGGGTGTCAAGCAATTAACTAATCTAATGAATTACAAGCTCTCTAATTAATTAATCTAAATTAATTGCACACATTTTCACACACAAGTTGCCCCCTAATATAATGGTGTGGGTGCCCATGCTCAAGCCTGGGATCATTGGCTGTTCTGTCTTGGACCCCAGGGTTTGCTCCTAAACACTTTGCGTTGAGATGATATTTTACATGCGATGTACTCCGATGATACAAAAATTCCTTATTGCATGAACTGCAGATGATGATACTCCTATCAACAGTTCCATTTTTCTGTTTTTAAATGTAATCACTGGGCCAAGCAGGGCGTTCTCGTCTTCAATCTACAGAGCACCTGTGGCCAGAACAGGGCCGGGTGCTCAAAGTCAGGTGGTGCAGTTAAACAGCGTGAATTTTAACACGTTATTGTTTCTGTAATAAATAGTTCGGAATTCATGTGTAAATCGACACCCCTAAAACCAAAGAGCTCTTGCAAGACCTTTGCAGCCTTAGTGTTGCAAAACTGATGGCATTGGTCACAGAAGAATTTCTAAGCTTCTGAAGGTTCCAGTGAGCACTGTTGGGGCCATAATCTGGAAGTGGAAAGAACATCATTTCACCATAAATTGGTCACGACCAGGTGCTCCCTGCAAGATCACAGAGGAACGAAAATAATTATCAGAAGAGTTGCCCAAGACCCTAGGACCACTGGTGGAGAGCTTGAGAAAGACCTGGAATTATTTCAAAGAAAACAATAAGTAATGCACTTAACAGCCATGGTCTGTGTGCACGGTCACTATGCAAGACTCCATTGCTGAAGAAAAAGCATTGCTGAGGAAGCGCATTTAAAGTTTGCTGAACAACATTTAGAAAAGTCTATGATATACTGAGAGAATATAGCCTGGTCAGATGAGACCAAAATTGAACTCTTTGGATTCCATAATACACACCATGTTTGGTGGTCAAAACATCATAGTGTAGGGCTGTTTTTCAGCATATGGCACTGGCCTGCTTCATATAATTGAAGGAACAATGTACCGAGACATTCTTGATAAAAATCTGCTGCCATCTACCAGGATGATGAAGATTAAACGAGGGTGGACGTTTCAGCAAGACAATGATCCCAAACAGACAGCCAAGAAAACTCTCAGTTGGCTTCAGAGAAATAAAATAAAGCTGCTAGATTGGCCCAGCCAATCACCTGACCTGAATCCTGTAGAAAATCTATGGAAAGAACCAAAGCTCAGAGTTCATAGAAGGGGCCCACGGAACCTTCAGGATTTGAAGACTCTTTGTGTGGAAGAATGGGCCCAAATCCCACCTGAGTAACGCATGTGACTAGTTTCTCCATATAGGAGGCATCTTGAAGCTGTCATCACCAAAAAGGCTTTTGTACGAAGTATTCAATAAATTTCAATAAGCGTGTCCAATACTTATTTCCTGTGTCATTCTTATTACACATAACTTAATTTATCTATGGTGTGATTTCTTTGCATGTGTGGATTGGATGGGTTGTTACTGACATCTCTTGAGAATTTCATGAGAATAGCACCTATATGTGTATATATACATATATACCTACACAAACACACAAACGCATATATCTATATGTATGTATGTATCATACATATATAATATATCATATCTTTAGATTAATCAAACACAAGGGACCATCACAACAAATGGAACCATCACCACAACTATGGTTAATATACCTACTCGCATCTTACATTGGTGAAAAAAAAAAAGGAAAATGCCTTCATGATAAAGTATACTGGGTGTGGGAGGAGCCCACAGCTGTTTCGAGGTGGCCTTTTGTATATACTGCTGAATATTTTGTCTTTATTTAATAGTCTGTACCTCAGCAGATTTCATTATCACTCTTTGAAGGCTTTCCCGTGGTTGTAAGACAGAAGCAAACAAAATCATGTATTCTGTATAACCTATGTGGCTGAGGAATGGGATGCTGCTCTACAAATGATCACATAGCACATTAAATAACATATTAGACCCTGGTTGTAGGCTCCTTTAATGGGTTGAGGGAGATGCTGCTCAGATTTGAATAAGAACAGCATCAAGAAGAGTGCACAGAGAGTGTTCATTACAGGGGGATTCAAGTTCTCCTTATTCGACAGGTTTTACAGTGATCTCTACAAACGTGGTAAGGAATGAATGATCCATCTGGCACTCTCTCTCTGTGTCTTTCCCTGTACCTCCCTCGTTTTCTTTCTCTCACTCCCCCTCCTCTCACCACCCCCACCCTGCCTTACATACATTCACAGATATGTGCCCACATATTTATAAAGATACAGATTTACGCACACATGCTTTCGATTAATCTGTTTGCTGTAGAAAGCATAGCAAGTGTCTCCAATTGATTCTCACACACTTCTCACAGTGGAATTCCACAGCCTCTCAGTATTTGGCATTACGGATGCCATTTGCAGTTTATCCATTTCATTTTCCCTTCAGCTTCAAGCTGTTCTACTCAATGCTCCATCCCGGTGCATGTTAAAACTTAACTTCATTCTGAGAGCTGAGGCTCTCCTCTGTGTGCCACTGAATGAACTCAAACTGTGCATTTACATGACCATCAAATAGAAACAGGACACTTTTCAAACCTCAAAATATCTTTTAATGAAATCTGTACATAATACCACAGACTTCATAGGTATTGTGTTTAGACCGATAGTGAAAATAAGTAGGACATGGCCCACCACGGTATATAACTTTTAAAAGCTTGAAATTCAGCATTTTGGAGTTTTTTCTACTCAGCTGATTACATGAAACATTTTCAAAACGTTATTCATGAAAAACCTAAGACGTAGCCATTTACCACCACAGGAAGAGGCCAGCTCCTCCAACTCAGATCCATGAATATGTCCAGTTTTAGTCACTCACATTTGGGCTCAGTTTCATTCTGTTCTTTTGGCTCTGCCTGTGGCCTGCTTTGCTGTTGCTCACACTTCTCATTTTTCATTTTATTTTATACCAAGCCTTGGCCTGATGCGTTTAAGACAGATATGTTAAGCTCTGAGTAACTCTGTTCTTTTTGTTATTTCTGATAAGGCTTTAGGCTGCTAAAGCATTACTAGTTTATTAAGTATTAAATGCCTGGTAAGCAGGTTAATGCATTTGATTGACACAAAGACAAATGTAAAAAGAGCAGTCTAAGAGAATTTGAAAGGCTGAAGCAAGCAATAAGACATTTATACTCAAGGCTACTTAGCAAACTGATGTGATGATGCATGACGCTCCTATGTAGCGCTCAGCAAAAACTTGTGTTAAACTACAATAAAAGAGAAGCCTGTCCCAGAGAGTCTGAAAACATCTGAATACCCTCAAACACTCTCTTAGGGTTAATCTAGCTTTTAAAAAAGGACCAAAAACACTTCCAACTGTTCCAAATATTTTTTTTGGTGCCACACTGGGGCCAAAAGTCCAAAAAGAGGCCTTTTACCACTTTGTCTTGTGGGAAATCTTAATTTTCATTTTCATTTTATATTTTGTATTTTCACTAATAAAAAAACACCTTCTAACCACATTCTCTCTCCACAACTCCTCCATGATTATATACTTTCATTGTTTTCTCTTGTACAGTATAGATCATCTGTGAGCAAAAAAATTACATCAACTTGCCTAAAACTTTTCCGGAGCAGTTAATCCCAGGAAAAAGAGATCAAAACTGAATAATCAGAATAAATGAGACCATAGACATTCAGTAAATGTACTGAGATACGATTTGGCTCAATCATCTGATCACTGTGAAAGAGTGAGAGGTGGGACCTCTTACTATAGCTGGGTCTGAAAAGTGCACTCGTTCACTATGTAGGGCACTTTGTAGTGAATCAGCCATTTTGTAGTGTTGTCCGAAATTCCAACCATCAGTTTCACCCACTACATAGTGCGTTACAAAATCGCTGCACAACATGCCAAAATCCAGACACTGTACACTACATGAATACACATGTACCATCACGCACTGCGGATTTCTTTTACTGTGCCCTACATAGTGAACAAGTGCACTTTTCGGACACACACTGCACACTATTTTTATCCCACGAAAGTCAAGAAGAGGAGCGAGGTGGAGGAAGGAGAGATGGGGGGAAAGTGGGGCTTCAAACAGAGGAGATTCAGTCACACTTGCACTTTCTTTCTCTCTCTCTCTGCGGAGAACAGTAGTACCCAAGGCTGGACTGGAACCAAAAATTGACCCGGGCATTTTGAGCCATGGTCCGGGGGTGGGTGGGGTGCGCAATCCAGGCCGGCAGACGGGATTCTGCGCTGGCCCAAAATTACCTGGCTGGCCCAAAATTGACATCGGACCACCGGGCAAATGCCCAGTATACCCGATGGCCAGTCCAGCTCTGGTAGTACCCCCCAGACGGATCTATCTGTCACCATGTCCACCAGACCCCGCCTCATGTGCGGGCTGTGTCTGAACTAGAGAGACGTGTGTTTATGCGACAGAGATAAATTGCCAAGATCCAGCGCACTATTTAAGCAACAGTTAGTAAAAATGTAACATCCCGAGTGTCCGAAATTAACTAAACATCACCTCCCCTTGTTCACTAGTTAGCCCCCTATATAGCAAACACTATGTAGTGAATGAGTGAACAAGTGAACAAGTGCACATTTCGGACACAGCGACTGCTAGGCCTTCTCTAGTTCTCAAGTTACAGTACTACGTGGGCAGTACTACATGGTATTTGGTGGTGCCTCTCAGTGGACGCTTTTTTAATGAGATGTTTTCCTTTACTGAGATGTAAATGAGATAAGTGAGAAGTACGAGTGTGAAGAATCTTTGTAAAGAATGAGTGGAAAGCAGAGAGTAGCAGAACTTCTGGAGATCTGGTGCTTCACTGTGTGATAGTTTCAGTCAGATTCCCTAAATACCATTGAAAATGAGTGCTGGTGAACAGCTTCCTTCACAAAATACAGTTTTGAACTGAAAAAAAGAATTTACTTTAAATGTGTACATCATTTCCACAAGAATACATCACATCAAGACAATTATTGCCAAAGGTAAGTCAGCTGAAATATAAACCCCACATAATTTATCTGATTCATGTGGAAATGGTGCACACAGTAAATTGGATGCACTTTTCATTCTACATAATTTGAAAATGCCAGCTGCTGTTTACCCTTCAGGAAACAAATGCAAGCATATCAATGTGTGAAAATTTAATGATAAAACACCTGAACTAGCTGTAAACTTAGTTAGCTTTTCTTTTTTTCCAAATACAAGGTTTTGTTCCAACAGCAGCAATACGTAATGAAAATGCATCTCATGCATATAGTGATTTGTAGAGGGCTTCTGATGTGGGCAAGCAATTAAGACACTGCATCATTTTTTGTTAAGAGCTTTTGATAAGAGTGGACATAATGTGCACTCATCCTAGCCCTGTGCTCGAGGATCATGTTCTGCTTCACCCTAACACTTGCTTTTCTATTTCTTCTCAATCCCACTTTTGCTATCTGGAAACGTAAATGGGGAAATCTGAAATGACTCATATTGAACTCCTTACCCATAGTGTGCTCTTGCCCAATAACACAGTCTTTGGGGAGTTCTTCTATGGCATCACAAAAAGAACCGTGTGCACAATGAGGGAGTATCAGACACTTTTGTTTTTGCTATTTAATATAATTGTCACAAACCTGTTTCAGCGCCCCAGAGTGGTGACCTTGGGGGGGGGGGGGTGTGGAGGGGTCCTTAAGTACAAATGGTGCACGAACTGAGGACCAATAAACAGACAGACATGATCAGGGTAAACTCAAATCAGCTGTGAGTAGGAGGGGGCAAGTTCACGGTCTTATAGCGACCTCTAGCCGTCAAAGGCGCTGAAATAGACCACCCAGTCCACAAAACAGCAGTGGAGGGGAGGACGATGGGAAAATGAAGTCCACCCTGCTAGGTGGCAGCGGAGGAGGTGGAGAAGGTAGGGACCTCTGCCCAGAAACAGGCCGGAGAGATGTCATGGGAGATGAGGTGTCTGGAGCTGGGACCGTGGTGTATGCCACGGCTGGTGAGGCTGAGGCCGGTGTGGAGACCAGCGCTGGAGTCTGGGCGGCCAGTGCGGAGACTGGAGCTTGAGTCTGGGTGGCCGGTGCGGAGACCGGCACTGGAGTCTGGGCGGCCGGTGTGGAGACTGGGCACTGGAGTCTGGGCGGCCAGTGTGGAGACTGGGCGCTGGAGTTGTGGCGGCTGGTGCGGAGACTGGTGCAGGGTCAGGAGCAGAGGCGGCTGGTGTGGGAAGCAGTGCAGGGTCATGAGCTTGGGGAACCGGTGCGGAGGTTGCTGCTTGGGAGACCGGCATGGAAGCCGATGCTGGGGCCACTGAGGAGGAGCTGCACGCTGGAGCCACGGGCGGAGAGCTGCGCTCCGAAGCCATGGGGAAAGTCAGGCTGCTGGCTGAAGTCACTGAGAAGATGGCTGCTGGCTGGTGCTGCGGAGAAAGTGGCTGGGCTGACTGGAGCTGCTGAGAAGGCTGCTGGGCTGTCTGGGGCCGCGGAAAGGGCGGCTGGGTTGGCTGGGTTGACTGGGGTTGCAGAGAGAGGAATTGCATTGAATGTAGCTGAGCGGTGGTGGATTGAGCTGGGTCGAACTGAGCTGGATCAAACTGAGCTGAGGGGGACTGCTGAACTGAGAGGGACTACTGAACTGAGGTGGACTGCTGAGCCGAGAGGGGCTGAACTGAGGTGGACTACTGAGCTGAGGTGGACTCATGGAGAGAGCTGAGTGGCTAGGGCGAAGCTCCGCACGGAGGCTGAGCTGAATCATACCCTCTAGTGTCACAGGCAGCTCGATGTGGGCCAGCTCGTCTTTCAGGTGGGGAGTTAACCCCTTGTGGTATTTGGTCCGGAGAACCGAGTCGCTCCACCAAGCCTGAGACATCAGGGTACAGAACTCCGTTGTGTATTCCTTTACTGAGAGATCTCCCTGCTGGATGTAGAATAGCCAAAGTGCTGTAGACTCACCGGAGGTACTAAATGGTGAGTTTGGGATGCCAGAGAAGCTGAACGGCATGCCACAGCCGCCATCTTGAATTTGCCGGGTTCCGCGTGTGCTGGGGACACTGGAGGAGTTGACTGGCATGCTGGAGACAGAAGAGGAGCTGGAAGGTGTGTGGGAGACGCTAGAGAAGCTGAGGGGCGGGTTGGAAACGCTGAATGCCTGAGAAGCTGAACGGCATGTTACAGCCGCTATGGGGGCGGCCATCTTGAAGTCGCCAGGTCCTGCGTGTGCTGGAGGAGCCGACCGGCGCTCTGGGGACGGTAAAGGAGCTGGGTGATGACTTGGGGAAGGTGGAAAAACAGAACGGTGGTCTGGAGAGGCTGGATGAGTCTACTGTGTGGACGCGAGCATTCTGTCACGAATCTGTCCTGTCCGGACAGAGAAGCAGAGGCACAGTCGCAGACTTCCATATGAAGAATATTTATTCACACAAAAGGTGATGGTATGCTCCCATAACATGAACTAAGACTAATCAACTTAAATACAAACGGTGCAGGAACAGAGGACCAATAAACAGACAGACATGATCAGGGTAAATTCAAAACAGCTGTGAGTAGGAGGGGGCAAGTTCATAGTCTTATAGTGACCTCTAGCTGTCGCAGACAGGGATTGTGACAATAATTTTAGTGCATAGATATCCAATTGCTATTTATGCACATGACTTTTGACTTTGTCTCTAACAATGTGAACAAAAAAGCATTTCATTAGCACTGTACAATGAAATCACAGTGTTACCCATATTTATTTAATCAAAATCTGACCAGTATTTCAGTATTTGGTAAGATATGTATTATACACTGGAAAAGCAGAATATATAGGTGATGCTAGAATAACATGCCAAAAGGCTTTAATTTTACCCATTTCACCTCATTCATAAGCTCATAAAAATGCATGTGATATTTCTGTAAATGCTATGATGGACTGGTATCCTGTCCAGGGTGTTTCTCTGCCTCATGCTAGGATTGCTGACCACAACCCTGGTTAATAATCAGTGTTTAAGATCATGGATAATGGATATTTTTGTAATCCAGGCAGTCCAAATTTCTGCATTTTTGTATTTTGTGTCATTATGAAAAATGTTGCAACAATTTTTGTTGTTTTTGTTTTGCAAGAATTTACGTAACAGTTAAGAAATGTTCTCAGGGACAAACTTTGAACATCTCTGACAGTACAACTGGTTTAATCATATGGAAGTAGAAAGTTCATGAAACCACAGCTAGTTTTGCCCATCTAGGTTTTACAATGTGCTTTTATACTAATGATAATAGAGAAGCCATCAGTTGCAGCATCACCAAAAAGCAGCAGGAATCATAGTTACACAGAGGGAAATCAGCAATAAACTGCACCAAAACCATCATAAAACCAAGAGTTTAAACAGATTAAATGCATTATTCTTAAACCCCATGCAAAACTCGTGAGCTACAAAACATACAGAGATGAGAATCTGAAATCTGCACACAGGCAATTGGCAATCTTTTGGAACAATGTACTCTGACCATACTTCTCAAAAATAGAAGTCTTTGTCATGTTTGGAGAAAGGAAGGTTGCAGGTATGATCCCAAGGAAGCCAAACACTCAGTGTTGTACAGAGGTGGGAGCATCATGACATGCAGCTGCTCCTCCACAAACAGCACTAGGGCATTATACATTACTGAAGGAAACTGAGTTATGAACGAGACATTTTAGAAGAGAATTTAATTTAATTAGCCAATAAACTAAATCTGAGGAAAAAATTGACAAAATATTACAAATATTAAAATGATAATAAATAAAAAATAAACAATAAATAACTCAAGACAATAAAAATGAATGTGAATTTTATTTATGGCCTTGCCAATCTACTCATTTAAGTTCCATTGTGAACTTATGGAGGATTTTGAAAAGTTAGTTAGAGGAGTGTTTGTAATATTCTGGAATTAAAGACAAAATTGAACCACAATGCTGCATTTAAGATTAATTTCATCTTGTCCTCTTGTAAGTGTTAAGTGTAAGTGCTCAGTTTTTAACCTGTGGTGTCTGAATACTTTTTTAGTTTTTAAAACATATCTTTGTTCATACTCATGAATATATACTGTTATATTTTGACATATTTATAGCAACAAAGTGAAGACATTCCTGGTTTCCCAGGAATCTGAACAGAGATTTTCTATTAAAAGGAAAATATTGTACATGACTACGCTTAATCCCTGTCTGGGAAACCAATCCTAGGTGTGTAACTTTAAGGTTAATGAAGTAGATTAAAGTGGACCCTGGAAGTATATTACATAACAAAACAAAAGTGTCTCAGTACTTCTTTCACCTCACTGTAAAATGTAATAAGCAATAACATGGAAAGTTAAAGGCATATGCAGACTCTGAATGAATTCAGAGAGGTGAAATATGGTGATAAGTTGAGCAAATCTAGCTGCTGTGCTGTCTTTGTAAAACGATGTCTGCCAAAAACACACTTGTGCTGCACGACTTAAAATGTATTCTTGCTTTTAAGAGGCAGAGTAAGTTCACCTTCACATCAGACCTAAGCCACATAAATATATGTATTTTGCTTTATATTAGGACAGGGCACGCATTATTTCATTAACACCGACAATTATTTTATTGCTCGTTAACGCAGTTATTTTTATTACTCTTATTTTGAAAGTTTGTTTTTCTGTGCTCAACTGCTTCACCTCACTTTAACAGGGACACTTGCTACTGAACCTACTGACGCTTCTGCTCCTCCCTGATAAAAGAAAAATGTTTCTGCTGGTACCTGTTCAGAGAAAAAAGCAAACAGATTTATAAATATTAACTTGCTGTTGCTTGGAATGTGCCTGATATACTGTTATGATCAAGGCTCTGGACCATGGGCACAGGTGTTCTGATAATTCATGCTGCCTTGTTAAAAAATGCTACCGTAGCGCAAAATGACAGCAGAAACATTTGAGGACATTTTCATAATTTTTCACTTTTGGGCTTTACACACATCAGTGCTGTATTATGGTTAATGCCACCTTTAGCAGAGAAATAAAAGTGTGCTAGCACAAATGGACTGTTATTCCTTTCAAAAACATGCATCCAAGACTTGACACAGCATTTTGGAACCAACAGTGATGTTCCACAGTTAAACAAGAAATCTAATTTAGGCAAGAAATCTTTTCGTCAAAACATAGTTAAATTACCCAAAGATGGTTAAAGAGAAACTAAACCATGAGGCTGCGAAAAGTGAGCTGTATGACCTCTAATGTTTGTAGGGACATTAATCAAAATATGAAATAAGGAAGGGAAATTACTAAACTACAATACGCTTCTGTTAGTGTTTCAGTGTCAATTAATGTTTTTAATCCGTTGTGAGCTACTGATAATCTTTCCCTGTTTTACTACTGTATCCTTTTTTGTGATGGTAAAGCAGCACTAGATCGAAACTGCAGTAATTATACCACTGGTTATTGGTGTATTCTCAAATGAAGCAGCACTGCTTTTGTGTTCTCCTTTTTTCAAAATCAGATATAAATCATTATATTAATGGTGGAGACTCATTTCCTCTGTCCGTATTAGTTAAGTGATATCTGACAGAAACTGGTATAATTACTTTGCATTTGCGTGTATATGAGCTCCCGGGGCAAGACATAATATCCTCGGGGTGTTTTTATTCGTGCTCTGCTTCGAATGCAGAAAAAAATGAGGCGGATTTAAACATTCACAAGTGTGGCCGCTTGGAAGCAAAACCACTTGGAAAACCTGTTTTAATTTGAATGTGGGCCATGTTATTGAAGCACACGCTATTTGTATATTAAGTCTCTGTGGGGTTATAAAATGGAGCGAATATGGAAAGCACCTATTAAGTGTTTCACCATTGTATTTCCTCTGGTTTCACTACTCAAACTTGTCTGAGGGCCAATAAAGATAGCACTGTAAGTAATGCACACACAAAGAAGGACTTTATTTTTGCCACAGAAGATTCCGACAGGTCATTCGCTGAAGCGTGAGCACAGAGCCCTGTTGATTAGCCCTGGTCGATCTGGGTTGAATCTTGCAGACTTCAGCACAGGGATCTGCATAATTGCAGGGGATAAGGTTAATGAAAACACAAACAGATACCTAGCCCTTAAATAAGTGGAGCAACTAGTAACTTCCTTATCAAAATGTGTGAATTGGGGTCTTTGCAACTTACCTCTCGTGCCTTGCTCATTTAGCTCAAGGCTCCAGATGATAGTTAAAGACAAGAGGTGAGTGAATGCCAGGATAGTAGCTTATCAGCAAGACTATGCCATTCATTTAGATGTAAATTCAAATAAGTCAAAGCTCACATTTTCTTTTTTTCAATCTTCAACACAGGTGTAGACCATAATTTAGCAAAGTTCTCCAAAGATGCAAAAGTGGTTAACCAAAACTGTAACAGACCAAAAATCAAACACTTTTCTTCGTGAATATTCACTATACAGGCAAAAGGGATTATGCTTTTCAGGGTTTGGGCTAGGCCTCTTTCTTCCAGTGAAGGGCAGTCTTAATGCCTCAGCAGACTAAGACATTTTGGACAACACCATGCTTCCAAAGTCTGGGAAAGAACTTTTTCTACTTCAGCATGACTGCAAGGTACAAAAAGACATGCTTGGATGAGTTCGGTGTGGAAGAACTTGACTGTCCTGCACAGAGTCCTGACCTCAACCCCATCCAACACCTTTGGGATGAACTGGATCGGAGATTATGAGCCAGGCCTTCTCTCTTCCTACATCAGTGCCTGGCCTTATAAATGCAGGATGAATGGGCACTAATAATAATAATAATAATAATAATAATAATAATAATAATACATTTTATTTGAGGGCGCCTTTCAAAAACCCAAGGT
>JBBPCX010068740.1:0-11950 GCA_037974365.1 Hydrocynus forskahlii
GTATGTATGTGTGTGTGTATATATATATACACACACACACACACACACACACACACACACACATATATATGTATATATATGTATGTGTGTGTGTGTATATGTATATATATATATATATAGATATATATATAAAACTTACATCTGTATTCTGCTACCATAAGTAGTTCTTTTTATGTGTTCTCTGCAATCTGATTGTTCAGAGTGCACTGAAAAAATTGAGTTGTGAATTTTACAACTCTACTTAAATAGTCCCTACTATCAACCAGTTTTTGTATTCTCATATTAAAGATGATCTTTTCCTTACCTGAGAGCACTGAAGAACACCACAACTCCGTTCCTTATTGAATCCCATTTCCAAGAACAGTGAAAAGGGCCGTTGTAGTTCCTTGCCACACAGGTTATGAATTCTAGGTTAAAAAAAAAAAAAGACAGATCTATTTAATTGTATTTTGTCCAAACAGGTCTTTCTCTACAGCTTTGTGCTCTGCCAGTATATCTTGCCTAATATCAAGCATTAACTGTCCTTTTGTTTACCTTTGTCAGTCCGTGTCAGAATAGCCTTCTCAAAGTCCACCGGTTTGACAAGCACCAGTGTGTGGTTCAGAACGTCTCCAGAAGGATTGTGGCAAGTGAAGTTGCCCCCCAGCATGGCATGGATAGTGACAACTATGCGGTTACCCTTCACATGAATGTTCTGTCCATTCTTCCGCCAGTGAATCTCAGTTCCTTCAAGATTATCTCCACATTGTAATGAGACATTGGTCTTTTGTATCATAGGGTCTCCACTCACC
Organism: Hydrocynus forskahlii; assembly: GCA_037974365.1. Classification (NCBI taxonomy): domain Eukaryota; kingdom Metazoa; phylum Chordata; class Actinopteri; order Characiformes; family Alestidae; genus Hydrocynus; species Hydrocynus forskahlii. Next base: position 792 of record JBBPCX010068740.1, read on the forward strand.
TCCAAAGCAATAACTGCAATTACAGTAGCAGTTAGTCCTGAGTCAAGCAGCAATACTGTGATTATAGCACGGTGTTCCTTATCATACCCCAGTACACTGTCCTTTAAAAGTTTAGAATCACAAAACAGTAATGTAATCTACCTGTATTTTATGCCTGTATAAAATGATGATACTAGCTGTAACATCGCTGTAAAAACTGAATGGCGAGATGTGTCCTGAATGAGAAATAGCTGAAGCCATTGATCACTGAGAATGTTCAAATAAAATCCAGAGTGCTTCATATTTGAAAAGTGGTCAAATCTCATCATTTAACATCATCTTGCTGTTACCAAAAAACCTGAACAATAAAATAATAAAACATCTTAAAATACCTTGTCTACCTTCCAGTACTTAAATCTAATATAATGAATAGCATTTATGTCATGCTTTGCTATAGCAAGCTTCAGGTTTTTGTGGAAAAGTTGCATTTACATGTTTTTTCTAAAACTATGTTTATATGTATGGAATATTAAATAACTAATTTTGATCACTGTTTTTTAATGTATTAAATTTGTTCAACATTGAACATTTTATGTGAAAAACAAGAAGCTATTAAGTGATAAACAATACAATATAATAATTTTCATATAGTCATTGCCAGAGTATCTAGCACAAGATCTGATTACCACTTTTCAAAATGGTATTCTGGATATCAATTTCATTAAAACTTCACTCTCAGTGGTCTAGACTTCAGTTATTATACAATGATCTTCAGCATTTTTCATCATTCATGACATATGTTTTTATCAGTTTCCTACTAACTAGCTGAAACCTTTGTGGCTGTCAAGTCCTAGCATCATATTAAACGCATGTAATAAATTGAACTGCAACACAATTATATTTCCCTGATTTAAGCACTGATTCTAAACTTTGGAATTCCAGTTAATGTTATTTGCAGAAGAAACCTTCTTAGATTAATCTTGAATCTATCTGTGCTGAATGGATTTGCTAAATAGCCCTAACTAAATCTACTGTAGGTCATTACACCCATTTAGCCACATTTTTCTGAGCTTATAACTATTGTATGTTTTCGCAAATATCTTCTCAAGCTGTATATAATACCTTTAAACTGATTTTAAAGGATTTGTGGTATCTACATATTAAAGCATTTTTTTCTAAAGAAATATAGGAAAGACAAGCTTAAAAAAGATAATTCACCATTTGGCTTAATAACATGGAGCCATTTGCTGACTCCCATGTGAAGAAGGGTGAAATGCAAGGCAGTGAAGAATATCAGGTTCATCTAAAAGACAAAGTCACAAAAACAATGCATTACAAAATGACTAAAACATAGACACAGACACACGTTACACGTTACATTACATATAACATAAAAAATAAAAACAAATTTCTGTCCTACCTTCTGTTGTCTGATATCAGTGTGACTTCTCAACTGTGACCACACTAAACAATTGACTGAACACTGTGATTCACTCACTTTTATATGTAGGTGAGAGAGAAGCAAAAAATCCCAGCACAGGAAAATAAACACTGAAGGAGGAACTGTTACAGCAACAACAAAAGGCATCTTAAAACTGTCCAGCCTCATCTCACTTTGGAATTTCTACACTATATGCTCAATTATGACAGTTATTCAGTCACAAGCTACATGATCTTTTTTGAAAGGTACCTTAAATTGGAAATTTAACAGATCAACATGGGCATAAAAGTGTGGGCATGGGGTGGTATTTCATGTACATTACAAACATGTAGTATGCTTAGAAAAAGTGCTTCTGTTTATTTGTGAAACTAGATGGTGAAAGCGGAAAAGCCTTGGCTGAACGCAACAGTGTCCTGTTGCATCAGCATATGTCACATTTCCATGCGGAATTTTTGTTTCATTGATCTTTAAAGCTGTAAATGTCAAAAGAATGACTCAGCCCCATGGCATGGGCATGATACTGGCGGAATAGGGAAGTGATATATTAATTACATGAGAAGTCAGTGATTTAAAAAAACAAACACAAGACACCACAGGGAAATATGTCGGAGGCCATCAATGGAGCTGGGAAAAGGAAAGAAGTGTGGTAGTTCTGCTCAAAAAGAGCTTAGGGGAAGCAGCGAAAGTGGAAATAGTGAGAAGTGCTTCGTTTCATTTGCCCAATATGTGTATTGGTGTCAAAATGAGTGTTACACCTGCCATGGGGTCTTCACACTTGGTCAACCACACGTTAAGAGCTTTTCACACGTACACAATTTCTTACCTCAGGGAATTCCACAATGGTTTTTATTGATATGGCCAATGTCAGAAAGGAGTTTTCTCAGTTTCTTTGTGCCTTTTCCAGGTAATGACTCAAAACATTTACACTATGAGCCAATCTGGCTTTGAAGGCATGGTGCTACCATGCTCTTAGGATGATAGTTATAATGTATTGAATATTCAGAGCTTTTTTACTACTACAGCATGGTAAACAGTGAGGAACCATCATATAATATACTGGTTCCTTACTAATTTAAGAGTTCTTCTTAGAGCCTTTATATTATGTGAGGGTTCTTTAAAAAGGTTCTTTACTGTCACATCTCATTTACAAAAGTTGTCCACTTAAAGGCCATGGTTTTCAAAGTGGCAATTAAGATGTATATCCAGGCGCATAAGATATATTTAATATCTTTAGATAGGCTAAAGATAGGCTGTCTCCCCAGTGACTGATTTCTGCTGTTTATTTATATTATACCTCCTAGCTTTTCTAACCAACACCACCCTGTAAATAAAACCCATTGAGTTGATTTTCTGTGTTGACATATAAGACTACCAAAGTGAATGTTAAGCAAAATCAAGGAGCAGCTAAACAGCCCACATACACAACAGAAAAATCTTTTGGAAACATGAATATTGTAGGGTTGTTTTGTCATTAAATGCTGATTAGAATCTGTTCTGCAGAGATTCTTCTACAGATGTCAATTCATCACATAGCTCTCAAGAGTCAGGTAGACAGGTATAAAATACTCAAGTAAAAAGTTTTAATCAGTGATGTGAACTTCTAGAAACGATTAGCCTGGGGTATAACCAATTTGTTTTAAACGTAGTATAATGAGGTAAAGTCTTGCCTCTCTGAAACTGCTCTCTTTAGAGGGCTGTGAAAAAGACCATGTTTAAATTCTTTTGGATTTATTTTCTGTTTACTGCTATTCCAATCTATTCATTCAAATACAATGTTTATTTCTCTATAATTTAATTGGTATCAAACGCTTTGATACTACACTTGGCATCAGTGTCAAAATGTCGGGTGTCATGATCACCCTGTTTAGCATGTCAATTACTCACTATTCTAATTTATTGTACAGGGATTATCCCGGCCACTTAACCATGACTTAAAATGTTGCAGGAATGATGGTCATTCACAAACAAAGTAAGGCTGTACAAACTCATGATAGATCATCACAGCTTTCTTGAGAACAATACAACAAAATAAATCTGATGGGCCACAGAAATGATCTATTTCCTAAACTGGTAATACAAAATGTTGATCAAGAAATTGACTTCTACCTATGAAGAGAAAAATACATAATTGTCATGAATAGATAATTTTATATACAATTTAAAGTCATTTCTACTGGTTTGTTCACCAAAATGTTGGGGAACATTTTCATTTTCAAATTGTAGTATCAAAGCTTTCCTTGGCAACTTGATGTAAAATATATAATTTATGAGAGACTAAAGTAAGGTCACAGCTTTTTTGTAATATACAGAGGGATCTTTAAAGTGTTTGAAAAGTTGACAAGCAAAATTAAAACTGTTCAGGATACTGCACTATTTCTAGCTCCAAAGTCAACACCACCTAAATGCTATAAATGGTCATTCTGTTCAAGAGGGACACAGCAGATACTAATATCTTCTAAAAATCTTCCAGAAATTCATCTCTTCACTCAAATTGCTTTGTTTATAATATAATCTGTGAAAAGAATGATGTATAAAAAGAATGCAGGATTTTTGCCAGTGGTCTCAGACTTTTAGATGCAATTTTTTAGTTCTGATGTTTGCACATTTATAGAATGGCCAGAATGTTCATGTCATGTTAAGGATAGCCAGTATTTTTAAACCAAAATAAAGTTATGAGGCTTCAGCGTGGTCCAAAATAACAAGGACTTTCATATACAGTGTGCCTTGTATTCTGTCAAAGCTGAAATGATTTATGGCAAAACAAACTTTACCCAGGAAGAGATGGAACATGTTTATAAAAGTATCAAAACAGCAAAGGAGGATTTAAGGCATGCAAAGTACTGAATTTAATTGAAGTTACTGCACCTGAAAGTCCATGTTATTTTTCTGCAGCCATTGCTCAGATGGAAGGTATTCCATTATAGCTAAAAATGAAATAAGGGTGCACCTTTAATTTTAATGATTTTGAAAAACCTCAAAAGTATGCTGTCCTGTAAGGTTTAATAATTTCATATGTGATTTACATTTTCAAATCAGCTATTTGGTGAGTGTGTGTGTTAGACTAAGGAAAAGATTAAAGAATCCAGGCTTGTATGTATTAGAAATAAGAACTGGGTAACAACAGAAAGCAATGACACAGTAACACTTCTGAACCACACAAATTACTTAACATCGATGGCCATGATTATTCATCATCAGTGCCAATTTATAACACGTCATTCAATATCCATGTGGTTTTACAATGTTTCTTAAGGGATTTAACATTTAATTCAGTATCTGCCACATTAACAGAAATGTAAAAATTCATTGGAATGACTGATTGTTTCTTGTCAAATAAAGAGAAGCTGTGTTGTCTGACTGTAGACAAAAATGTCATGTTTTGCCACTAAACAAAGGCTATTGTTTGTAATGAGACGTTGATCAAAAGATTAAAGAGAATATTGAGCTGGTTGACAAAAGCTTTCACTGCCTTCAAATGCCTTTTAAAAGAGGTGGAATTAAAGATGGAGTGCTGCTGTTCAAGCGTCCCAACTGCATGCTGAGCACCGTATTAACACATGACTATGGGTTGGTTTCAGATGAATTCCCATTCCCATTAGTATTTTACCTATGTTGTGCACATCAAATATTCTGACTACTTTGTAGTGTATCGGGTCTAACCACAGTGACGAAAGGTTTCACTGCATGTTATAAATAAATGAAGTGAAAGCATGAGCAGGTATTCCCACATATAGATCAGGGAAAGCTTGCGGTCAGTGACAAGCAAACAACGAGGTAAGGGTCATATGGTCAATCAACAGTGATTTCCTCATGTGAGTGTATGAAGATAACACTTGGAAGAGTGTGACCTGCAAAAATGAGAAACTTGGAATGGTGGAGTACAAATGTTCATCATACTTTAATTAAAAACGCATTCTGTATCATTAAAATATGCCATCAGTTTTGCAATTCTCTACTGATGGAACAGACGTCTTGATGCCATTTAAAAACACATAGAAAGAAATTGCGAGACCGTCCTCCTCTCATATGAAGCTACATTCAGAGGGGACCTGAAATGGCCATATGTGGTGGGGCTGTCCTCAGGCTGTACCTCCGTTACTCTGTTCATATTCATCTTCACAGTACCTATGGTGACATTGAGACGGTCGGCCACTCCTCCTCTCTGCCCCTTCATCTCGGTAAAAATCCCCCTGTTCAGCACTTTCCCTGTGTATGATTGCCCCTCCCCCCTCTTTGTAAATACCACACCGGTCTCAAGCTACACGTCCACATGGTGCCATGGCAACCTTGTGGTGCTGACTAAATTCTTCACAGCGAGCTGAAATGCGCAGAGCTGCGCTGACATCTCTCAGAGCCTCAGTCTTGCTTCTGGTCTCAGGCACAGGGCAACAACTACAGTCATCAGTAGAAACATAAAAGGTTGTTCAGAAAGGGCGGTTGTTGGCCACGCTACATGATGGTTCCCTTATGTTAAAACACGTGAGCCAAGATCTAGGCAAAAGGCCATACAGCTGATTTATTACAGAAATAAAAACACAAAATTCCCCCTCTGCATAACTGCTAAAAAAACCTCCTAGCTGTAGGATTGTTTAGAGTGCAAGAGAATATCACCAAAAGAAACATGATTGGACCAACAAACATGAGGATAAAACTAAAGCTGATACATCTTAGCTGCATCACTTTCCCCATCAGCTGCAAATTCCCTAACCTTTTTTGGTAGTACAGTTTTCCTTTAAAAACCAAATTAAAAAACATAGTCAAAATATGATTCTTCATTTGTTAAAAGCTAAGGTGTGGCTGTACGTCCCAATAGATTGCTCCTGATGCTCATCCAGCTTTAGAAGAGAAGTCCATAGTTCAGATCTGCCTTGCAGACATATATTCTTACCACAAGAAAAAGAGTGGAAGAATGGACCACTCCATGGCCTTCCAAAATGACTCAAGTTTCAGTTAAAGGCATCATGAAATCTTCTCTGATCTTTCTTGCCAAAGACATGCTCACAAGAGCACGGCTTTTCTCCAGGCTTGAGATCTCCATGTTCTAGAGAAGGTTGCCCAAGATTTTCCCCAGCAAATTTCCAAATCTCTCATAAGCAGATGCTGGAGGTGGTCGGGGTCAATGCAGAGAACAACTGAGAGTAAAGCCCCCTGAATATCAGCTTCCTCGACCCTGCTCCAAGATCTTGTTCTCATCCAATATACATCCTTCACATAGGACCTTACGTCCACACCCACCTTGAGTGTGTTCCATAAAAGATGTCACCTAGTATAGGTGTTAGTTCTCCACAGGTGTTGGGTTCTGCTGTGGGGGTGGAGTTCCAGGCGGTTGACTGACAATCACCTGCACCACATAGTCTCTAGAGATCTTCAGCTCCTCTAGCTTCATCTTATCAGTGAGTGGACGGCCTGAGAAGAACCATCGCTGGCTGCCAGCTGCCACACCCTCCTGGGCTTGCAAACGCCTCTTCATGTGCTGAACGCTGTCACTGGTGCGCACAGCCAGCCGCAGGTCACGGCCTGTGGAGAGTCGCAGCCGCAGCTGGCACTCCTGGCCTTCGCTGGTTGGTGCCTCAGGCACCTCCAACATCTCCAGCTCGCTCTTCTCCTCAATCATGTTGACTGGAGGAGACAGGCAGTAAACGGGCAGCTGGTATCGGTTGCCCAGCTCATCATAGCACTCTGTCAGAGCACCTACACGGGAAGAAAGAGAGACAGGGATATTATGGCAGCACAGTAATGTCTTGGAGAACAATAAACTATTGGTCATTTATCAGAATAAACTGGTCTGTCAATTATGAGTATTTACAGATTCCATCCAAAATTCCCTACAAAGAAATGACTGACAGCCTTTTCTAATTAAGCAATAAGACATGACAGCCCAGTGGTTTGGTTTCACCGTGGGTATTACAAAGTAGTGTTGTATAGCAAAATGTGTTCATATGCATATAACAATAATTTCTATGAGATCATTCTATTGCTCACAAAATCAATTAGCTTGTATAGAAATGTGTATAAATTCATACTTTTGTAAAAATATAAAAATACGTTGATCAGAAGCTTTACAAAGACAAGGAATTTAGATTTAGGATTTTAGGTATGCCCTGAATGACAACTTCTGTATTATATCCAGAATGCCTTCATTATCACATCTTGAGGCAGCCACCTTGCTTGTGTATTAGTTAAGCAGTTTTCCATCCATCCATCGGGGTGGGGGGGTGGGGTGGGGGGACTGGAGCCTATCCCAGCTGCAATGGGCGAAGGTGGGGGACAGTCACCAGCACGTCGCAGGGCCACATACAGAGACAGATTCACACTCACAGTCACACCTAGGGGCAATTTAGTGTGCTCAACTGACCTACCCAATGTATGCATGTTTTTGGTGGTGGGAGGAAACCGGAGCTCCCGGAGGAAACCCACGCGGTCATGGGGAGAACATGCAAACACCACACAGAAAGACCCTGCGCCCAACCCGGGAGTCGAACCCAGGACGTTCTTGCTGTGAGGCAACAGCGCTTACCCCTGTGCCACCGTGCTGCCCCTTAGTTAAGCAGTTTTAGGATTAAGCAATTTCCTCCAGAACCAATTAAGTTTTCTGATTCTGATTTATGATGAATTAACTTATGATTCATCCCAAAACACTACAAAATAAAGAACAAAATAAGAATAAAGACTAAAATAGTTCAACTCTCATTGCACATCTGCAATAGGAAGTAAAAGCTGGGAACCAATAATTCAGAAGAGTGAAAACTCTGTACAGCAGTGAACTACCGCAAAAAAGGAATCGAGAAGCCCCCTGACATCACTAAGTTTCTTTTTTTTTCTCGCTTTGAAGGTGACATAATATTAAAACTGGCCCAGTAGAATCATTTAAATGAATAGTTTCAGCAGTGACATCCTATCTATTTATGTATGAAACACGTCATATTGCAAATGTAAATCAATAGATGACCAACAAAAATACAGTGTTTACCCTGAAGCTGCAACTTCTCAGTTAGGGAATGGTGCTGATTCACCAGTGGTGATAATAAAATCAATTTCTTACGCAGGAGAAACATCAATGAAAGCACAGAGAAAGTACACCAAAATGACCAACACATAAACCCACGTACTGACTTCTCTTTGCCACCATCTCAGTAAAAGTTCTCCTTTTCCATTCTCCAAATGAATGTTTGATGAAAACCGTAATCAACACAATGCATAAGGTCATAGTGAATTTCCATCTGCCTGAAAAATGATAAAGGGCAACATAAAAGAGAAATGTAATTTCCAAGCCAGGTGGCCTCCATAATCTGACTTTCTAGTTTCTACTGACAAAAAACTGACAGTGACCTCAGAAAGACAGAAAATAGGAACAAGACAGTGACAGTGACTGACACATGACTCCAAAGATGATGTCTGTGGTAACACCCTCTTGATAGACATTTTTATCTAATGGACAGATCCCTGACAAACTCTGTCAGACATATGCAGTTCTTATGTCAGTCAGTCTGACACCCACTGTGGATGCAAAAGCTACTGCAGCACCAATGGGCGTAGTCTGTGGCCATTTTACCTGTTACACCTACCATTTACAGTAGGTCCACTTTAGGTATACGGTTACCAGCTGTAGCCCATCTGCTGCTGTGTTATTATAATACTTTGTGTATTTATGCTTACAGGTGAAATTTTCAAGTTTTCAAAACAAAATTTGTTTTGGGCAAGTAAACTAGTCCACTTAAACTGGACACATTAAGAAACAAGTTAATGCTGAACCCTGAGAAAACATTTGTTTGCCCAAAACTCAGAGAAAGTCTAGGAGGTGAGTATAAAATAAATGTTCTTATACAACAATATATTAAAGGACACAGTGGTTTTTTTGATGTATCTGAAAGTGAAAGTGATCATTCTGTGATACGTGAACACACCACAGCACACAGTGTGAACAGTGTGAAATTCTTCCTCTGTATTTAACCCATTCACCAAGTGAAGCAGCGGGCAGCTGCTTCAAACCCTCGACTTTCTGATCTGAACGCCCTAACCACTAGGTCACCAGCTGCCATTATAAATAGTCATCATAATTTCATCATTATGAAATTAAATCCAAATTATGCTGAAAAAAGTATTTTTTTACTAAAACTAGTGAACTGACCTCACTTGAGTTATTACAGAGTGCCTCTCTGACAGTGACCAGATCTTAGATAATAAAATGACCATACTATATCTTTCTCTGCAGATGTTTATGCGGAGGTCAGTTTTTCTAAAAAGTGAATGAAAAAAATAGAACCTTCTGATTACAAGATCAAAACCATCCTCAAAACTTGGAATATTTATTTTAAAAAGCATATATGCAGAGGTTGAATATGAACTAAAACCTAAGCATTGCAAAATGAGCTTTGCTTCCACATTTGAAGTTGATATGTGTCTTTTCAGAGCACAGTAACATGTTATCTTTTGCCGTTTTCATAAGACAGGTCCTCAATTTTGTCAGACATGCACAATGCCATTGCTTATTAAAGTATCAGAATTATATGGAAGGAAGAAACATTCACAAAGAATGAACAAACCAAAGTTGAAAAAGATTCCTTCTCTCTACCATGCTTTTTAGTCTAAATTGTTCAGGCCAATTATTTACAAAAGCAATTTTTAAAGCATTCCTTTGTTACGATTTGCCCAGGACCCAATGAAGGAAACTTATAAGGAATTTGGGGATTCATCTTTTTCATTACCTCAGAGGAAACCTGAGACTGCATAAATGTGAAAACCAGATCAACTTTAAAATAATCAAAAGCACACAGCACGGGCAAAATATTAAAATAAAAAAAATAAACATTTGCCCTAGGAAGGTGAGAAGAAAGGTGTGAAAGCTGAAGCACATAGACAAAGATAAGCAGGAAAAAAACACTTGAAAAAAAGACTTTAAATGCTAGCAAAACCCAATTTAAATCCTCTGTCCCAGTTTCAACTAATACCATAGATATAAGAATGTCAGTATGCATGTAATATTTATGGTCGGGGTACTGTTTAGAAATGACTTTGAACCAAAACTGACGCAGGTTTTATGACATCCTTTTCACCTAAGACCAGAGATGAAAAGTGAAAAGGTCAGTAAATGTTCTAGATCTGGATTTGTTTTTTTCTGCTGTGAAAGATCATGAAAGTCTTCAAACCACACTGCTAGCTTGCACCTGTTGAATCAGTGGGTCTACTCTGTCCACAGGTTATCCAAAATCTTCTAAACAGCAACTTGAGGCTAAGCACTCCATCCATACATGACCTCCCCATCTGTCCATATTCAGGATTATGTGCACATATTAGGGATGCAATGACATTCTGAGAACCAAAATTGTAACATCTCAGTGCTGTTGTTAAGGACCATAACAATACATCAATACATTACAAAGACATGTATTGTTAAGGACACTTGATTTCTTGGCATATGCTCTAGCCCAGCGGCCCCCAACATTTTTTTGCGCCACGGACTAGTTTCATGTAAAACAATATTTTCACGGATCGGTATAGAGACAACTAAAAACGAAGTGTGTGTGTTTTTTTTTTTTATAAAAGATCTTCCTGACTCTGATAATCAATAAAATAAGTTTATTCTGTTTTTCTATGCAGCCTGGTATCAAATGACTCATGGTCTGATACCGGTCCGCGTCCCAGTGGTTGGGGACCTCTGATTTTACCAATAATAATCGGACCTCTCCTATCAGTATTAAATTCCTCACTTAATATTGGTCATCTACCAAAAACCTTTAAA
>JBBPCX010068742.1:0-11948 GCA_037974365.1 Hydrocynus forskahlii
GTCCTGGAGCCAGTCACAGAGGGTGGGGTGCAGGCCGAGTGTGGTCAGTTTGTGGGTGAGTTTGTGGGGGATGACCGCGTTGAAGGCAGCGCTGTAATTAACAAAGAGAACCCTGATGTAGGAGTCTTTGTTTTCCAGGTGGGAGAGGGAATAGTGAAGGGCAGCAGAGATGGCCTCTGATTTTTTTTTACCGATGAACATTTTTTCAAAAGTACCCTCTGTGAATACATTTTTCCCCACTTCATAGCACATTTGTTCACAAAACAACACACAACATCTTCAAAAAAAACCTCACGCATAAAACTGAAATGACATGAATGCGGTATGCCACATATTGATGGATTTTTACGAGACTTTTTGCAATTGTTTAATTCTATCAAAACCTAAAGCTCACATCCTCATAAGAGACACAGATCTTTTTTAACAGTGTTAAAATGGACCAGCAGAAGCATTTTTATATAATTGTCACTTGTCTGGACTGGCTAACGGAAATACAATATCAGCCCATCAGAATCATCACACAAGGTCATAAATGGATCAAGCTCAATATTAAATCAGACTCTTTTGGAAACTCTTGCACACACTGATCCCTGTGTTTTCCATCTAGTTAGGAATTTCCCTCAAGAAATGAAAATCCAAAAGTCTGCAATTCCTATAGCTGTCTCCTCTCAGCGGCTGTCACTCTCACTTGATTCTCTTCTCGACCTGGCCAATGTCCAGCTGGCTGGGCAGGATCGGGGACTCCACAGTCAGAGAGCAACATGTGGAGAGAACAATCCCTCCATTCATTCAGCCTCTACCCGCTGACCTCCCTTATTACTGCATTTGCCTGTTTGATCTAAGGACTGCTCCTGACAAGCTGATTTCCTATTTACTTTTCCAGCCTATTTTAACAGCTGAATACATTCTCAATCAATTGGCCGTTCATCTGGGGCTTCCTGTTGTCCATTATCAGTGAACAGAAGTCGAAGGTAACTTTTGAATATGGAGCCACAGCTAAATCAAGCCCAGCTATATGAATATTTGATGCTAGCTAATTACCTTTCACATATCTCGGAGTCAAAGAAGCGCTACTGGCTAACCCCTGCTCTCATGAAGAGCCCCCAAAAAAGACAAGAAGCACAGCTGTTTGTTTCCTTAGAAAAATGTTTGAAGTTTAAAGGTGGGAACAAGCATGCACATATGCTATTAGACTTGCGTTACTGACTAGAAAAACATCATCCTTCCTCTAACTGTAAATAAATTTCTGACTGGCAGGAGTTCCTCATTTATCATCACCATCAAAGCTAACTTGGCTCATGGTTGACAAGGAATGACAAACGCATTCTTACTTTACAATTACATGCCAAAAGTAAAAAGCAAGTTAATAATGAAGAAAATAGTTTGAGAAGAGTTACACCAGTAAAAAGTACTGTTTATGCTTACCTTCCCTTTGTTAGCATTTTTACCCTTTTTTCTTTGGCTGGTTCCACATACAGTCCACAGCAATGTGGGACCACGGTCTATTCGGTATTGGCAAGGGCACAAATTTACCAACAGGCAAACTGCAAGGGCTTTTGGTGGCACGGCAAATTGAACAGTAATGGACAGCATGGGAACGATGAAAGGGTGCCGTGCACCTTCGAGCCAGTGACGCCACTCCTTTAATGCCGGTTTTCACTAGCAGCTCATAGTAACCAACATTATAATTGTGCTCTGCCTCTGATAGCTTTCATTAGGCACCTGGGTGCTCATGTTGCTGTGACAATACCACACCCCGACCTACTTTGGAGGCCTCCACTATAAATGGTTTTGTAGGATCAAGCATTTTAAGAATGGGAGTGCTAGTAAACAATGGTTTAGATTTATTGAACGCGTCCCTAGCTCAAGGAGTTATAATTTGTTTTTTTGGTTTGCACTTTAGTAGGTCTGAGAGCAGGGCCTCAGTGGAACTGAAACCCCTGATTCATCTGCAATAAAAGTTGGTGAACTGCTGCAACTCTTTAACTGATCAGCTTGTTTACATCCAAGCTAAGACCCACCAAACCAATCATGTCATTTCTTTGCTTTCTCACACAACCCGTATTCGAGCAGGCAAGCGAGTACCATTCTTGCATTTCACATGTTCAGACCACAGGTACCATTCAACTATGATATTGTCCAGGTAAACTATGATGTATTGATTAAGCACGTCATTCAAAAATGCTTCATTCATAAAAGAAAGAGGGTTTTTTTTCAACGAGTTTTTACGGCATCACTCAGTACTCATAATGACCAGAAGGCACGCTAAAAGCCATCTACCATTCATCGCCTGCTACATCATGACCACACTGAGCCCTTGGTAGTCAATGCAGGGACGGAGTCCGACCTCCTTCTTCTCCACAAAAAAAGTTAGCAGAGGCAGAGTATGTATTGTCAAATAAACCCCTGTCTAAGGGGGTGCATTGCCAGGCAGTAGGTCTATCTCACAACCAGTGAGGAGGGAGATGAGTCACCCTAGTGCCACTGAACACTAACTTTGCAATATACCACCAAAAGCGTTGACTTGTTCTACCCACTATCTGCGGCGAAAACCCTGAACTGCATGGAATAGTCAGCGGCAGACATGCTCCCTTGGTGGAGACGGAGAAGTCTTAAGCTGGTGGATAAAGGCAGAGGAGTTTGAGATGGTAGAACCACTACCCCTCCAAACTGTGGCTGCCCAATCCTGAGCATGCCCCGTGAGCCCCTGAATGTCACTGGAAAATTTTGGGGTGTTTGTCAGATTCTGGGAATTCTGCAAAATACACTTTGCAGATCATCAGAAAGTTCCAACAGCCAGGTGGATCTGCATATTGCTCCAGTAAAGAGGCGTGATACTGAGCTGGACGGAAACCTGTTAGGTGGGGGTGGGGGCATAAGAGCTGAGGGAAGAGAAGCTGGTGGCGAGGGTAAGCGGATGACCAATTCTGATACTACCTGTGTAAGTTGTTCGATGTTGTACCCAAAACTGGCTGTGTATCTTAAGGACAGCATCTGCCCACAGAGAAATTCCTCCTGCGTCGATGTAATCAATCCGGTCATCTGTCATGTCTGTACAAGGAATTAAACGAGTGCATTAAACATGGAGATGCAAATGCAGGAATCGGTGAACCGTTGAATAATGTTTAGTTTGTTTGTTTAACCTTTATTTTACCAGGAAGTCCCACTGAGAAAGCACACATACAAACTCAAGCACAGGCTCAAGATAAATCAAACAGCTAAAACGCAAAGATATACTGTTACTGGACGAAATGGTTAAGCTCTAAACCAAACTGGAGTGCAAATGTTATCAGTACTTTACAATGGAAATCACCAAATCAAAGCTTGTCGAGACGTAGAAATAGAATCCTCTGAGGCAGATCAGGATCCTTTGAGGTTAGAAAGAAATGGAAAGTGAGCCTGGCTTGGTTGTGGCAGTCAGAGTGCAAGCTGCGGAAAACGAGCACAAGTTAAAATGATGATGACCACACTTCCGGGTAGGCTGGCTTTAAATAGGAAAAATAGAAATAAAGAACAGATGTAACTAAATTACTCTAAAAAGTTAGAAGTATGAAGAACAAGCTAACCAATGAAAATACAGATCATACTAAACTTAATTGAAACAAAACACAGGTGATGATAACGAAGGTTAAGCTCAATCTAGCATTTCTAAAGAAAAAAGAAAACCCCGTCTCAGTTATCTGGTGACAGGGATCGTCATTAGTATATAAAATTTACATTTTGGTTGCTTGCAAATTGTACTAAACAGGTCCATTTTTGCAAGAAATATAAATATTTTGAAACTGATAGTAATTGTGGAGGAAGGAATACAGCTTGAAATATTAACCTATAAGGACCTGATGGCACCCAACTGTGGGGCTGGAAAACCATGGGACTGGACATAATTTCTCAAATATGTCTCAAGTGAAATTTAAAGTTCTCCTTTATCCTATTTTAAAGGCTTGCATTCTCACCTGACTGAGTTTACATTCTTCCTTCCCACTGCAACTGTTACCTTAAATCACTTTGATCCTGACAGGCTGGAGGGACTCGTGCTGTTGGCATGGAGATCCACAAGACCAGCATGAAAACAGAGCATGCTGTAATCTGTCCACATGCAAAGAAATGATGTCGTTTGAAGACATTGCTAAATACGGCTGCTGAAATGAAGTTTAAATTTAAATTCTGGCAACTTTTAATTAGATTCTTAACTATCTGCAATCACTCTTAATCACCCAGTTTAGTGGTGCCATCTTTCAGACTGTAGAGAATAATTCAGATTATTCTGCTTTATCTGGTCTGGTTTGGGTCAGTTTGGACCGTTTTTTTGAGGGGGGTCAGGATTGGAAGGAGCTTCAAAATTTGAAGTCTGGTACTGTGCAAAATAATTGAAAATAATTTTTGCTTCCAAAGAGCCAGACTTTCTTGTATTTTTTATGTAGTCTTGAGGAACATTTTTTGTCATACGTGAACACACCACAGCACACAGTGTAAACAGCACGAAATTCTGCGCTGCATTTATCCCATTCACCAAGTGAAGCAGCGGGCAGCCAGGAACACAGCAGCCAGGGAGCAGTGTGTGGGGGCGGTACCTTGCTCAAAGGTACTTCAGAGATGCCACTAGCAGTCTTGAGATTCGAACACATGACTTTCTGAATGCAGGGGCAATGCCCTAACCACCTGGACACTAGCTGCCTGAAGGACTTTCAAAGACTAATTTTCAGTCCAGTCCCTGAACCTGACCAGTTTCAGAGGAATGTTTTTGTTTGTCACTAAAGCATAACAAAGCACATCTAATTTAAGGTCTAATCCAGTGAAGAAACAGTGGCAGATGATTCCAGATGATCAGGCGGTGATCAGTATGCTGAGGGGTTGGAACTCCTTTATCTAGGCATCTTATATCTCTAGGGATTTTGCAGTCTGTGGCAGTAAAACATTCGTTCGCATTTTTCTCATTTTATCCACTCAATATGGCAAAGATAAGATAGTTTGACAGGCATTCAATATTATTTTTGCACAAAAAGAAGAGTGCATAACCCCCTGAGTGCTTTTTAATGCTCAGGACAGTTTGGAAGGGCTCAGAGCTAAGGGATATATGGAGGCATCTGCTGTTTGCTCTTGGTTTCACCAAGTTTTGGAGCTGTAGAATCTTTATTGCTGACGTTTGCTGGATCAGCGCTGGTGTCAGCGAGGAGCACTTATCCTCCCCTCTTCATCCTCTCCTCCTTCTCCTCCCTCGGTAATCTGTTTCTCCATCCTGTGGTCTCCTGATGCTCTTTCTTTTCACTCAGAGCCTCCTAACTGAACGTTAGGACTGAATGTTTTGGATCGACCTTCTTTCCTCTTTCTCTCTCTTTCTCTCTCTTCTCAGTCACCCAAGCAAAAAAGTCATGCCAATTCAGCCTGCTGGGGTCAAAGGTTGCGCTCCCTGGTCTCCAGGCATCCAGGCCTGACTGCGCTGTCTCTCTACTGAAAGACTGGTTTTGTCCTCCGCACTGCAAAGGGGGTCATAAATCCTGTGAGTGTATGTGTGTGTGTGTGTGTGTGTGTATGTGTGAGAGAGTGTGTGTGTCTGTGTGTGTGTTTACTGTGGCATATTGAGGGAGACGTCAGTGCAGCCTGTCCTCCCAGCACCAACATTTACCTGCAAAAAATAAAAAAACCTTTATATGATTAAAAACGTCAATTCCAACATCATTGAGCAGTATCTGTTTATTTATTTATTTTTTCCTTAATTTCTATCCAGGTTGGTTGTTTGTCTTTATTTCTATCCAGACTGAAGGATTGTAACAGTGTCCCCAAACATTTCAGAAAGTGATTCAGTATCGTGGAGCCGCATTTGTGTGTTTGTTTTAGCTTGTTTTATCAGGATAACATATAGCACAGTGTTGATTTCGAATTTATATAGTAGTCTGTCTGTCTGTCTGTCTGTCTATGTATCTATCTATCTATCTATCTATCTATCTATCTATCTATCTATCTATCTATCTATCTGTCTATCTGTCTATCTATCTATCTAATGTCCATCTATCACTCTATCCACACTGATGGATGGCGCTTCAGTATTTCCACACTTTTTAATAGTGATAATTTGACTATTTTTTTGCTGGTTTCAGTCTCAAAAAAGACAAAAACAATTAAATTTCATCAATATTTAATCAAATATCCCCTCTCCCACTCTCCCACACATGTGTGGACTAAGAGTTCAGAGTCGGCTCTGGTCTCAGTTCTTCTCGCTGAGCTGCAGGTCAGAAAGTCTTCGTATAGAATTACGATGCTTTAGAGAAGGTCAAGGGTTAAACCTGCGGTGCTTTGCATTTGTATGGCTCGACTTTTTCCATCTTTCCTTCTTTTCTCACCCCCCCCCTCGGCCTGTTTCTGGGCGGGTCAGATGATCATTGTCTCGGTCGGTTCGGCCCTCAGTTCAGCGACAAGCCGTAATTAAGTGCCTTTGCAGGGGTGCCTTGGGACGTAGAGGGTCTTGGGAAGCGCAGAATAAAAAAGGCAGAGGCTTTGGACATGCTCAGCCAAGCACAGACCGACACCGCCGACGTCCAGAGGGGTCAACTGGACTTAAGCTGCTTTGTGTTCTTTTGGTGTCTATTTCTATTGAACAGTCACACTGGTCATCACCTATTAAGTTTTAGACACAGTCACCCAGGACAAACACATTCAACCACACTCAATCACACACAGATACACTGGAAATGCCAAAATCTCACGCTGTAGAGGGACAGAGAGAGGAGATTTGTGAGTTTATTTATGTATCGCAGCTTTTATTTATTTATTTATTGCAGTCCCTACTTATTTTATCTTTCTATCTATCTATGTGTTTGTCTGTTTGTCTGTCTGTCTATCTGTCTATCTATCTATGTATTTTTTTTAGTACAACAGTTATGTATGTATGTATTTGTTTGTTTATTTGTTTTTTGACACCACAATGACACAAATTTTGAGGAACAATGTATTTCCACTTTGTAAATAGTTGGAAATATTTAATTGGTTTCGTGCTTTAGAATGATACAATTCAGCTGAAACCACCTTTTAGTGAACCTGACATCATTCTTCTATGGCAGGATGTTCAACTCCAGTCCAGAGTTTGGTGATTTAATTGATCACAGTAGATACTGAAAAAATTCATAGTAGAGCGTAAATAATTCATTGTACTTACTAATTAATTTGTAACTGATACTGAACAGTTTATACTACGTAGATACTGAATCATTCAGATTAGACACTGAATTATTTCTAGTAAATACTGCATAATTTGTAACACATGCTGAATAATTCATTACTGTTACTGAACAATCAATAGCAGATACTGAATAATTCTGAGTAATTCTTGAATAATTCATTGTAGATACTGAAACTTTGTAATAAATACTGAATAATTCATGGTAGATAGGAAATAATTTATACTAGATATGGAATCAACAGGTTGTTTTTGTTATTGTGCTTTTAAGATCAATATGTGTAAATGAACTGTTTTGATTGGCTGCCACATGTCATGCTTTCTCAATAGCATCCCTGGGTGAAATGCTCCTTAAGACTTCAGTATTCGTGGGTGGGGTTAAATTAATGAAGCCTGAAGTGGTGAATATATTTAAAAGTGTGGCTTTTCATGACATCAAATAATTCAAAACAGATTGTTTTAGCAGCTTAGTTTCCATGTATGGACTTTATGGGCTAGGAGTGGATCATCTTTAATGACATTTTGACTAAAATATTCCAAGCTTTGACTCCTTTAATGTTTTCATGCTCATCTGGACCCCGGGAAGAATATCCGATCTTCTGGCACAGCTAATCAGAATCCAAATAAATCAATAAAATCTCTTTCCTGTTCCGCAGCTGTGTGTTTGGTTCCTGAGTGGCTCCGAAGAGACCGTCACAAATGTAGCATCGCAGGTCGTTATTAAAGTGGAGCGTCAGGCGCCCTCTTATTCTCCACTTCCTGCTGCCATCCATTATGAACTGGCACCATCAGTGTGCTTAGCACAAAATGAAGCCCTGTTTTAATCTCAAACCTAATAAAGCTCCTTCCTTCCTCCGTTCTCTACCGACATGCTGCATTGGCGCCGGATTCTCTGCACCAGGCCTTCGTCCCTGTAGCCCATGATCCGGAACCAATGCTCAACAAGAAAATCATGGCTCTGCTGCACGTCTGATATGAAGGAGCCATCAAAACATCTGCATTAGCAGATCAGAGGAGACTTTTTCCACTCACTGCAAAAACGGATAGCTTCACAGATGGAAATCTCTTAAATCTGACCAACATGACTGATACCATTTTGAAACCATAAACATAAAAAATGATTATTGCTCTTTTTTTTAAAAATGCCAATATCATAGAAAACAGATGATTTCCTTTTCTGTTTTTATAGCTTCTTTTTGAAACCATTGAGTACACTTTCATTAATTCATTCATTCATTTGCCCGTAGAATCCATATTATGAACCCTGAGCTACAAAAATCATTTAAAATTTGCTGTTTTTGCGATGTCAAAAAAAATCTATACATTTGCATACATGTGCCTGAGTGGGTGGAGCTATAAAAAGTGTATCTGCCCAAACTGCTTGTAGATTAAGGCTCAGTATAGGCCAGCAAATCAGAACAGGGCACATTTACATTTGTCTTAAAAGGACAAATGTAACAAAATTAGCTATGTGGTAAAAAGAGGTTATCGGCACATAAACATCCGAAACACAAGAAAGTGTATAAAAGAGCTTTAAGTCATTTTATCTAATTAAATTGTCCAATTTTTTGATGTGACAAGTTTATGTGCTTATTTTAATGCACATTATTGTGAGGTTTGACTTCAGGCAAGTTCCATTAGTCAATTCATAGTGAAATGAAATAATAAAGCCCTGATATGACAGTGATGATAAATAGAATATAAATAAAACGCTACTTTTGTTATTTAGAACACAATTTGATATATAAACTGCTTGCTCTCAAAACCGATCTGAATCCTTTTCACTGCTTTCTGTTTCTGTTGTTTTTATTTGATTGTTAACATGTGCTTGCGCCACAGAAAGATCTTCACTTTCCACATAAACACCTTCGCACTCTTCACTCAGGACTGCATATAAAATACATGTAAGATGCTCTCTCTTGACGTTGCTCGCTGCTGAGCAGAAGATCTTCTGTTCTCAATGAAGCGCGGAGATCTGTCCTGTTGACTGATGTTGTGCAGGGTGTAATTGGTAGTGTTTATCATTCACTGCCTCCAGCAGCGTCTGTTCGAGACCCTAAATTCACCTGCGAGTCTGAGACATTCATCATTAAAGAAGGACTCGGTTCTCCTCCTCTGTCGTGGCTCAGTTTAAGTAATTCTCCCTCTGTTTCTCTCTCTCTCTCTCTCTCTCTCTCTCTCTCTTTCTCTCTCTCTCTCACTTCTTCTCTTTTTCACTCCTCTCTGGATTTTTTCCCTTCTCTCTGTCTCTGTCTCTCTCTTTCTCCTTTCTCACTTCTTTCTCTTTCTCTCTCTCCTACCCTCTGTTTCTCTCTTACTCTTTTCTCTCTCTTTTCTTTCAGTTATCTTTCTCTCTTTGTGTCTATTTTTCTTCCTCTTCTTCTCTCATCTCTCACTTCTTATTTCTCTAACTCTATCACACATTTCTCTCCCTCCCCCCCCCCTCTCTCTGGTGGTTTGTTTCTGCAGTCATATGTTAGTAATGTCACAGTGATGGATGATGGGAAGGTGTTGATTACTCGAGCGTGTGAGTCCGGACTCGTCTCCATACATCAGCTGCCTGGCCTGAGAGATTCCAGATCACTTCTCTAAAGCGTGGACGGCTGTCTAAAGAAAAACTGTTGCAGATCAGTACTTAAGGGCCAGCTTTGTGTCTGTGACCTCATCACCCTAGCTGGGCTCACACACACACACACACACACACACACATATACACACACACATACACAAACCGACACATACTTTGAATGGAAGATAATGGAACAACATTTTATTCCATTATTTTATTATTTAAGTCCATTCGAGCCTTTTCTACTGCACTGCCCACCATGAAATTTTCAACAGCAGCTGGCATTTTTCTTCTAAAAAACCCCCCAAAAACATTAGTCACTTGATCCGTGTAAGTCTTGAATCACCCTTCATTTCCTCATATTTTGCTTCAAAAGAGCAAGACTTTCTTGTATGTAACGTAGTCTTTAGGAACAGTTCTCCAGGCTTCCTGAAGGACTTTCAGAGACTTGAACTTAAAGCCTAAAATGTCTTTGTTCCTTTCAAACTGCAAATAACTCAGTGACTGAAAGGCTCAACACGCTTGGAGGAGAACACTAACATCTCGCTCTGTTAGGCCAGCCTACCTTCCCAGAGGAAGAAAAGACAAAGATAGACTTTTGGACTCCTGGCTGTGGCATCATCAGGGAATTAAGTCATCATCTCTTCATGACAAGACCACTAAGAAATGCCCCATTCAAATCTCTAGAAGTAATTAATATAAACTTAAGCCATGGTCCTGCCACATTAACAAAGCGGTGAAGAAAGCCCATCAGAACCCATCTCAGATGATTAACTGACTTGAAACTCTCACCTGGGGAGCTCAGGAACTTCTACCGTGGCATTTTAGAGAGCATCCGGAGCTGAAGCAACACAACCTGGATGGGGAGCTGCACGAAGCAGGACCAGTCGGCTCTTAGGAGGGAGGTCTGCTTAGCTGACGAGACCACTCAGGAGCACGCCCCTCAAAACTCTATAGTTCTAAGCATTAAATATCATCTCAAACCACTGTGTTTGTACGTGTATGATGTGTTCAAGGCCATTTTATCCCAAACGCACTCATCTCATTTCATATCCGTAAAAAGCCAGTAACAACAAAATATGCAGTAGCTCCTCCAGAGAGTGTTTACTTACGTGATCCTCACAACCACACTGACAGTGGCTCCACCACCATGACATCGAAACCTCTGGTTGACTGCAGCCTCGGAGGACCAGAAAAAAGGCTTAATTGAGACATCTGGCGTGTCTTGCATTCTTCCCTCGTTTTGAAGAAAAATAAGAGTGGGGAAAACATGCACATTAATTTGATTTGGTAATTATGATAATGATTGAATTCCATAAATGCAGCGCTATAAAATAAATGCTTTAGTCACAGAGGGAAGGCGAATGAGAAGAGTGGGTCATGCCGAGAGGTAAAACCGAGGTCAGTGTTCTGCAGATATTTGCTGCATATCAGTGCGTTAATTTGGATAAGTGATGCCGCGTGGATAGAATAAATAAACAGGACTTTAGGACTAAGTTATTGGCACCCCTGACAAAGATGTGTAAAACGTCTTAAAATAAATAATTTTTTTATAGCAGGAGCATGTTCTGACACAGAAAAAAATGACAACAAATCTTACTTTTAACTCAAGTAATTATATATATATTTTTTTTATAAATCCATCATTAAGAAATAATTGTATTCAACAAAATCACCAGTGTACACCTAGCAATCCCTATAAAATAAATGTAACTGAAGAAGTTTTGTAATTTTGTCATTTATACTTTACAATGAAATTTAAGTAGTAAGCCGTGACTTCCCGTGTTTCTGGGGTGTAACTATGACATGACACCCACTCCCATTTCTAGTTGCCACCCTTCAAAATGGAAAAGACAAGAGAACATGCCGTTCAAGTAAGGCAGATGTGTGTTGATATTCGTAAGTCAGGAAATGGCTACAAGAAAATAGCTACTCGCCTAAACTAATCCACAGTTGACAATAACTGTGGGGTGTCAATAACAGCAGGGCTGTCCATAATTTTGGCCCTCATGATTTCATGTAAAAAATATTTATGTTTCTTAACATGGGATTTTCTTCCCCACTTAATAAACAAAGATTGGATTTTAATGTTATATTATTCACAAAAAACAAAAAGAATTTATTTTATGGCTATATACACATACAGTGGGGGAAATAATTATTTGATCCCCTGCTGAATTTGTAAGTTTGCTGACTTACAAAAAAATG